>CM043019.1:10331399-10556415 GCA_023690525.1 Holotrichia oblita | reverse complement strand
ATTTTCCCTAGAAGCTATTATATAAGTACCCCGAGGTATTCATTAACATTACTAAGTAATACTAAATAAATGTAAACCCATGACGATTGCACTAATGTGTCCACTAAACTTAAAGTCGAAAGTTATTGCTGTTATAAGCATAAGTTGTTTATAAAAACTGCCATTTTGTTTTGTCGTTTGCGGAACTAGATAAAAATTTTTTGCTGGATAGAAAGTGCAAAAAAAATGTGTTATAATGCATTATTATTGTTGTTTATAATCGCTGGGTTTATGGTCTTGATATCTGAGATCTTAAATGGTTCTTTTAATATTTCGCATACTTCTAAAATTTTATTTCCCAAAACATTATATTTAATAAAAATTTTCTTCCATTGGATATGAACTTCAGTCACTGTTGCAAATGATTACGTAATGTATATAGTTTCAAAATTAATAGGCACTTTCTAAACTAACAAAATAGAATGGTCTATTAGATACCACTACAAACGACACGGCATTTAGATCTATGTATGTGGTACTTATATATATACGGTTCAAGGTTGTGGATGAGCCATTATCTCGGCTAACAAGAAGATATATATGGAACAAAGAGATACACGGGTCTTATTAAATATTACACAAGTAACAGGACTTAAGACCATTTTGCGGTAGGTACATCTTAACATCTATTACAACAGCAATGTTCTGTCAATAAAGGTAATATTTACTTATAAATATATGTGCATACCTATATACGTGTATCTTTGAACATTAATACGACCCAAATTTCCGACTGTATTCGTTAATTAACTGCATCCGGTGCTCTTTACCTGAATTTTGAAAATCTTAAAATCAATTAACACTATATTGCTATAATAGGTATGTGTGTATATTTCGTGTTTCAAGGCTTCAATCGTTTCTGAGTGGAACAACAAAAAATAGTCCAATGGGCTCAAATCCCAGCTCCGAATCGACTAATACACATCAGAATTTCGGTTGATTATTCGATTTTCGAAAACGCTAACGCAAAAATTCGTCTTATCGTTTTCTAAATGATGACGTTTAGATTTTCTGAACCTTCAATCGTTTCTGAGTGGAACAACAAAAAAATAGTCCAATCGGCTCAAATCCCAGCTCCGAATCGACTAATACACAACAAAATTTCGGTTGATTATTCGATTTTCGAAACCGCTGCCCGAAAATTCGTCTTATCGTTTTCTAAATGATGACGTTTAGATTTTCTGAATCTTCAATCGTTTCTGAGTGGAACAACAAAGAAATAGTCCAATCGGCTCAAATCCCAGCTCCGATTCGACTAATACACATTAGAATCTCGGTTGATTATTCGATTTTCGAAAACGCTGCCCAAAAATTCGTCTTATCGTTTTCTAAATGATGACGTTTAGATTTTCTGAATCTTCAATCGTTTCTGAGTGGAGCAACAAAAAATAGTCCAATCGGCTCAAATCCCAGCTCCGATTCGACTAATACACATCAGAATTTCGGTTGATTATTCGATTTTCGAAAACGTTGCCCGAAAATTCGTCTTATCGTTTTCTAAATGATGACGTTTAGATTTTCTGAACCTTCAATCGTTTCTGAGTGGAACAATAATAAAATAGTCCAATCGGCTCAAATCCCAGCTCCGATTCGACTAATACACATCAGAATTTCGGTTGATTATTCGATTTTCGAAAACGCTGCCCAAAAATTCGTCTTATCGTTTTCTAAATGATGACGTTTAGATTTTCTGAACCTTCAATCGTTTCTGAGTGGAACAACAAAAAAATAGTCCAATGGGCTCAAATCCCAGCTCCGAATCGACTAATACACATCAGAATTTCGGTTGATTATTCTATTTTCGAAAACGCTGCCCGAAAATTCGTCTTATCGTTTTCTAAATGATGACGTTTAGATTTTCTGAACGTTGCGTTGTTCTGAATCAACTCCGAAGAAAGCTAAGACCGTTCCATCGACCAGAAAGGTCATGGGGATAATTTTTTGGAATTCCCAAGGTGTGATCCTCATCGACTATCTGCAGAAGGGAAGGACGATAACGGGACAACTGTTGTCTGGCTATCACTGCAACTCTTGCGGTGTAGTTTATGATGCCTCGCCGTTAATCACTTTGCTCCCAACAGCGAATGGCAAGTCGATCCGGGATTAAACTCTCTGAAAAAATGTCACCGTCCCTCCAGAGAATTGAGCCCCGGCACCTATCGTCCTCTCACAACAATAGTCAGCCGCCTAACCACTGCGGCCATCGACCCGTTAATTCGATACGATTCGATGTAGTATTGAAGGAGAAACAGCCTCGTTTGCACTTTGTGGAAAAAAGTGCTTTCTCACCATGACAATGATTGGGGAGCTCATTCATCCGGCATCGTCGTGTCCAAATTGAATTTACCGGACCTAGCCCCCAGCGACTTTTTCCTATCACCAACCATGAAAAAATCGCTGGCAGGAAAGAGATTTGCCTCAAATGAGGAGGTTACTGCCGCTATGATATGATTATTTTGCAGACCTCGAAACATCCTACTTTTCCGACGGCTTGAAGAGCATTTTCTCTTTTAAATTTGTAGCAAGACCGGTACTCACACGTTTAACAATTCCTCCTAACAGCTGAAAGCATTTTGGATGGCACAAATTTCACAGCATTTTTTTGCAATTAACAATACGATAATAAATACTATGTTAAGAAAATGCTCGACTATTTTTAACAGTTCTATGCAGGAAAGTAAGCGTACAACAAATTTAAATAAAGAAGAAATCCATTGTGTAAAAAAAAATTTCATCAAAATCGATTATTATCAATTAAATTCATCCTCACGTACAATACAAAGTTGGTATTTAAGGTTATCGACAACCTTGACTTCAATTTACAGGAAATAAGCGTAAAAATCTGGGTAATAAGAATATGCGTACCATTCTACCATAGATAGATAAGCATTATATAATCACAATTCGTTACCACATACATATAGTTACATGATTGAAATTGGTTGGTTGATTTCCACGCTAATTCAAAAATAAGATTCTGTACAATTATTACTCTTTTTTGTAGATTTATTAAATAAAACATTTTTAGAATACGAATAAAATTTCTAGACTGGAAATCTTGATGTACCATGAATATTATTTTGTAATACAAGTGCTAATACGTGGCTCCTCTTAAGTAACATATAGAAGGATATTTATTGGTGTATTTTTCTAATATATCTAATAGGAACAGTTACTGAGAATTGAAAAATCTAGTTACTCGTGCAAAACAAATTGTTGTTTATTAAATAGTGCATTATTTTGTCTGTCAATTGCAGTTTAGTTTGTGCAATTCGGTTGAATAATATCTTAGAAATAATCCATAGAATAAGCTTCTGTTGAAAATGCTTACAGAAAAAAAAATACTCTTAAACAAACAATTTTAAATATCACAACCAAAAAAATGTTCTATTTCATAAAAAGCAGATTCAACTAATTTATTTATAATTCTCTTTTTGAACAAGTTTAAAGGAAGTAACTTTGTTTCCTCAGACAGAGAATTAAATAATTTAATCGCACGATACTTAACAGATTGTTGAGTCAACGTAAGTCTGAGTAAAGGTATCCGCACTGTCAAATTGCTTCTTGTGTCATATTTGTGCACATCGCATTGTAACTGTTGTTCTTGAATGTTATTTTTAATAAATAATACACAATTCAAGATATACACTGTTAGAATGTACAATTCTCTGAATATCGCTTTACAATGGGTTCTATTGTTGACACCTATTATTGTTCTAACGCATTTTTTCTGGATTTTGAAAATTCTGTCCATATGTTTGGTGCCTCGCCATAATAAAATGTTTCTAGCCATAAGTGAATAAAAGTTAGAATAATATAGAAGTTTGGCAGTTGTGCGGTTGGTTATGGCTACAAGTTTTCTTATTTGGTATGCTGCAGTATTCAACCTGTTGCAAAGGTAATCTGCTTGGACATCCAGTTTCCAAATTTTAACTTTTGAATTTTCTCTGGATTTAGTTTTAATTTATTTGCTCTGTACCAATTCTCTGCGACATTTATTCCTAGTTGTTCCTTGATTTCTAATTCTAAAGTAGTATGCTGTAAATGTTAATGTGGCATTGTCTGCATATACATTATTGTTTTACGCATACTTTAGTTGTTACAGAATTGGTTGATGTAAACCAGAAAAAGAATGGGCCCCAACTCTGACCCCTGTGGTACACCATAGTTAATGACTTGCTCTTGTGAACGACAGTTTTTCCACCTGAACTATCGAAAAGTTGACTTCTAATTTCAAAAGATAGATAACCCCAAAAAGACATCTGATGAAAGAGAACAAGATCTGCAAAAAGCTGAAGATTGAATGTTGTTACTGAATTTTTGCCAACAAATTTTAGATACATTGAATGCTGGAGACCATCAAATTATTTCTAAAATTGTAACTGGCGATGAAACACTCGTCAAGAAATCCAAATCTGGATACATGAAGGTGGATCGATGGTGAAAAAATGAGCAATGAAAAATGTTATATAGATATAGGCAGTATTTTTTAGAAGTACTGGTTTGGTGGCCGCAATTAAATTAGAAGATGAAAAGTATGTTGAAAATTGTTTGCCTACTGTATTCAGTAAAGTGCCAAGAGAGGGAATCATGTTACATCATGATAACACGTCTTCCCATACAGCAACAATGTTCAATATTTAGCAAAAAATCAAAATTATATCCAGTCAGAAGAAGAGATCGACATCGCCGTTAAGTGTTTTTTTTTTTATAGAGTCCCTAAAGACAGCTGGTTTAACACTAATACAACAATAATTGTGGCTTGTTCCTCGTATTTCAGCAAGAATCTAAAGAATTCGCATTAGAAATCTGACATATTTAAATTAAAACAACTTTGAACTGATTCAGCAATACTTAATTAACTGAACTGTATACAGGTATATGTATGTTGTAGAGGATGAGGGAACAAATATGTTTAAGCCGAATAATTAAGAAGTTATTTGTAGTGAAAAGTTATGTCAAGGTTATATTTATTTAACGATTTAAAGTGACAACAATTAATTAATTAATTTTTCTTTACCAATAACTTCTAACAAAACTAAATTTTCCTCTTCCCTCTGGTCCACGGTCGTAAAACTATAATCTGATAAATATTTATAAATTTAAACCGGAAACGATATTTAGTAAATGCTGAGGTATTATTAACATTAACATTGCGCTAATAAATCAATATAAATATACAAGAAATTGACATTCGAATATAACCTAGAAATCAGAAATTATAAATAAACTTCGAAAATGATCATTGAACAAGACCATGAATTGTATTACTATAATTTAGATCTATACTTGCACCATTCACAATCGTTTTTAGAAATATATAATCGTAACCTTCACAAATTAACCGTTTTGATATATTCGACAACTGCAGCTCACACCTCTTATTAATTAAATTATAGTTCCTGTTTATTAATATCTAATATTAGCAAAATCTTTTAAAATCACAAAGCATCCACATCCACACACTTTTAGATCTAGCTTTAGCCTTTGATAATTCAGGTTCTTTTTATTTTATGACCCTGACATTCCTTAAGTATGGATTTTGAAAAAAATTTGAATAATTTTTTGTGGTCATCACATTTACATCAGTTTATACGCGTAAAGTGTTAATATGTTTCTAACAGTTTTTTATTAGCAGGTGTGTAGATCCATTAAAAGCAGGTTTTAAGAATAATTTGTAATATACAGGGTAATTCTAAAAGAATTTACACAGTAAAGTTGCCATGGCAAAAATCTACGAATTACGGTTTGAACTGCTTAACCACCCCTCCCCCCTCCCTTTTGTTCCCTAGATTCCAGAGATTTTTATCAAATTCGCACAAAAAGAGAAAGAAGTTAACTTATCTCTAGTGGTACTTCCTTTGATCAGAACAGTTACCTTTAGAAGACTTCAAAAAGGAGCAGATGATTTTTTTTTGAGAAACCTAAAGCCTGAAGCTTAAAATGTTCCTCTGAACTTACTGGTTTATCTATAGTCAGATCCATGGTCAATATAGTGGGTAAAAACTAACTAGAAAAGCAAGGACAAGTCTTGCTGCAAAAAAAAAATAAATCGTCTTGTTTATGTGGGGATTACAAGTGCAATTCAATCCTGTCCAACCACAGTGATAGAGCCCCTATTGCACCTCATTCTTTTGCAGTTACAGGTGAAGAAGGAGACTCGAACAAAACAGAGTGTTTCGACTTCAACAAACTGTTTGAAATGATAATCCAAGACTGTCAAACCTGGGAATCAAACGGATTTCAACTGCAGAACCTGATTTAAAACAAATAAAGAAAAGGAGTAGGTGTGTGGCATTAAATTGCATATAACCATAAAATTTTCGTCAAATGAGGAGGCCATCACCTTCGTAAACAGTTATTTAGTTATATAAATGGAACACCCTGTATGAAAATGAGTCAACAATAATGTTACACATTGAAAAAGCAGGCCATGTTTGGTTACAATCATTTATGAACAGAAAATCTGAAAATAATTCGTTAGCTAAGTAAAAAAAAAAAAAATGAGTAAGAAGATAAAACTGTAAAGACGGTTACTTTCGGTGAGCAAGAAGAAACTATTTCAGTTTTGATATGATGCAATGTTGAAAGACCATCTTTGTCCATCTACTATCTTTTTAAGTGGAAAAATAAAAAAATTTGAGTATGCTGAATGGATATGTTGGAGTATGCAGAATCAGCCAACGCAGATAAAGGTGTACATCTTTGCATTCAGAGGGGTACTGACGAGACCAGGACGGTCGAAACCATGTTGTACTCGCTTGCAGGGTGATTTCAATAATTATACCATGAGCACCTATTACAGGCATTTTTGACTTGAATAAGTTAATAAAAATCGTCTAAATTTTGAAAGGACTAGACTTGAATTATTGTCGGAAATAAACATAATTTTTTGAAAATAATTGGGAGCCCAGTCCCTCCAAAGATTTTAAAATGATTAGTAATATTCAAAAAAAAACATGAAATTTAAAAATCATGTCACCTTTGGAAAGCTGGATCTTTCCATTGTTTTCGAGGATACAGAAATAAATAAGGAGACAAAATTAATCTAAAATTAATGTAGAAATGAGGAAAAATCCAAATTAAACGGGAATTATTAAACAGATTAAATAGAAAACAAGACAAAATCAGATTTAAAAACAAAATTAAGCTTGAAAAAATAGACAAATGATGTTATTTTTGAATATAACATTTATGGCTGATCTTCGGTTCTCGGGTTCTCTGCCGTGTAGAAAGGTTGTGGTACCTACTTGACGTTTCGATCATCGAAGATCACGACAAGATGATCAAAACGTCAAGTACCACAACCTTTCTATACGGCAGAGAACCCGAGAACCGAAGAGCAGCCATCAACAGCGGCCGTGAAAGCCTGAAGACTACTATAACATTTATGGTTTTTAAAAATATGATTAATATTTCTATCCCTCAAATTTTCTTCTGTCTTATTTCATGAAATATGCATGATTTGGGCTGGGATGATTTTGTTTTTCGGCCAAATCGTTTGAGATTTTCAAGTTTTGATTTCGAAATTTTGTGGGGGAGTGGGGAGGAGAGAAATAACACAACGTCATTTTTGCATATTTCCAAAAATATTAGAAGATGTCTGTTTTCAATAGCTGTCAAAGCTGAATCAAACATCAGATCTCTAATTGCATTGCTAACTTTGAAGAGCTTAAAACTTTTACTGCTACGAAATCTGTATATTTATGTAGAATGTTTTTGGTTTAGGTAAATTAGCTAATTTGGTTATTTTCTGTTTTTTTTTGTTTCTATCTTATGGCGTTTTTCGAAGTTTTAAAAATACTACAGTTGTAAATGTTTAAATATCTAAGGAGCGTTGTAATCTTTTATTACAGTAGCTGATGCTTATTTTTGTGCCTGATTTATCTTATCTAAGTACAGTAGTTGGTTCTGTATCATGAAAATTAGAAGCTATTGTGATTGTCTTATTGTCTTTCTACTTAAAATAACTGATGTCAGTATTTGACACTCTCCAGTCGAAGTCACCTCTTTTCAATTTCTTATCGTGTTCTATGTTTTTGGGATTTCCTACTCTATTGCTACCTATGGTTTTTTCAATTTTCAATTCTTCTAATAATTTTACTGAGGTGAAAAAGTTGCCAAAATATATCAGCCTTGCTTTGCCTCATTCTTTTTCTGTTAAGAACAATACTACTGTTTCTCCGAGATTATAATCAGCAAATTTTTTGTCAATTGATCAATGATTTTTCCCTAGGTATACATCAAACTGTTTGACAAATCCATCTTAATCTGATAAACACCAGATCTTGTAGCCTCTTTTCACCGGTTTCATTGGATTGTACTGCTTCAAGCAGCTTCTTCCTTTAAATTTGATGACGGATTCATCGGGTCGATGGCCGCAGTGATTAGGCGGCTGACTATTGTTGTTGACTTGTGTTGTTGTTGCAAGCTAATGTGTGTTGTTGAAGCACAATTTAAGATGTTTGATTAAACACTCTCTTCAGATCTTGCCTAAACGTGGTAAAAATGTTCTAAACAAGATTACGATTAATATTTGCCATAGTAGACTATTTTTGTTTCAAATTCCTGTTGGGCCATTTTCCATAAACAAATCTAAACTGCAGACCAGTATTAAACGCAATCACAACGAAAACGTTATTAATGATCGAAGGATGAAGCTTTACCTGCAGAAAAAAGTGAGCAATGTTTGAGAAAGCACAAATTCTAATTAATCAAAATGAAGATATTATCAGCTTTTGTCCAGTAAGAGTCTACAGTTATCTTCTTTGTGACCATTACTTTGGTATGTTGGATGGTGTGGTGAACAAACTTGCCGACTGTGTGAACCTTATAAACCAACATTTCAAAGCGATATTGGTAATGAATGAATAAAGTTCAAAATAACTTCATAAAAATAACTTCATAAAACGGGTCGATGGCCGCAGTGGTTAAGCGGCTGACTATTGTTGTGAGAGGACGATAGGTGCCGGGGTTCAATTCTCTGGAGGGACGGTGACATTTTTTCAGAGAGTTTAATCCCGGATCGACTTGCCATTCGCTGTTGGGAGCAAAGTGATTAACAGCGCGGCATCATAAAAGGCGATATGATGCTGTCACAAAGCCATTTAAACACAATTTACACACATCAAACTACACCGCTAGAGTTGCTGTGATAGCCAGACAAGCGATACAGTTTACGGAGTCACTGCAACTAAGCACCCATCACATTAAAAAAAAAACAAAAAATCAACGGAGAGTGCTCTTGTACCATAATAATGAGACTCAAATTGTTGATTTAGAGTGTTGATAAAAGGGCGTAGTTTATACAGTTTATCTATATTTTCTTTGATCAATAAACTGTTATTAGCCATAGTTTCCGAAATTATGGACACATTTAAATCTTTAGCAGTGGACCAGTAACTTGGAATATTTGGCAGCTGATGATATCCCATTCTAAAATTTATTCCTATAAAAGTAAATCACTTTCATCAAGGTTTAGATTTTTCCCTCTCTGAACAGCATATAATTTAGACGTAAAAAGAATATTTTCCAAAGCTGGGCCCCATAATTCTTGAAAAATAGACAGTGGTGACACTTCCGCATTAACACCTAAAGAATAAGTATAATTCGCAGTATAAGTACTTTACATTTACATATGTTTCTTCTTCCTTTCCACTGTTATCTTGTACCTCAACCTCTTCAATATTGTCGTCCACATTTTCCACATGTTCTTGTTCATTGTCTACATGTTCTTCAATAATTTCTTGCTCGTGATTCCCAATTAAACGAGGCACTTCAGTTTCCAGCAGATCTGAGTTCTCTTCTTCCTCATAATCTGATTCAATATCTGTTTCTTGATTGTTGTCAAGCTCAAGTTGATCAAAATTCATCATTTTCTATGATGAGTAATTATTCTGCATGTGTAAGTGGTCTTTTCATATCAAAACTCGTGCGGTTTGTTGCTTCTCATTCATCTTGTCACTGCAAATAATATAAACGATATTTCAATGGTCTACAGCAGTGATTCTCAACCTGTGGTCCGCAGGCAATTTTCATGTGGTCCGCGAAGCAAAACATCAAATTAATTTTAATCTTGAATCTGGACAAAAATTAATGCATCTACCGAAATTGGTTTACTCAACATGCAACTGCAATTTTTTTAGCGGTGAGTTTCACTCCTCCTGAAGTGTGTGTTTGCAGTATCGTGTTGACGGCAGTAGCGCTGGTATCAAGTTATCTGAGGAGTTCCTGACTTCAACTGCGTTGCAAAGTCACACAATAGGCAAAGACATTTTTAAAGCCATTGACGAATATTTCAAACTCAGAAATCTTTCCTGGAAAGATTGTGTTGGACTTTGCACCGATGGTGCTGCGGCAATGACAGGACACAAAACAGGTTCGCCAAGTTTAGTCAGGAAAGAAGCAAACAGTGATATTGTTTTAACACACTGCATTATTTGTAGAGAGATGCTTGCTGCCAAAGGTTTGAGTCCTGAACTAAATGAGGTTTTGACTACTGTGGTAAAGGCTGTGAACTTTATAAAAAGTAACGCTCTCAACTCGAGACTGTTTGCTATGTTATGCGAGGACATGGGATCTATTCATTCGAATCTCCTTCTGCATACTGAAGTTCGGTGGCTGTCCAGAGGCCGGATCTTAGCCAGATTTTATAAACTTATAGTACTTAAGTATGTAGGTATGTTCTTTGATGAAAAAAAAAACCTGATTTAGCCAAAACACTACGTGGCGGTGAATTCATCTCTAGGTTAGCTTTTTTGGCCGATATTTTCGAACAACTCAATATTATGAATCTTGGCCTCCAGGGACCATCAAAACTGCATTTGACCTATGGAACAAAATTGAATCATTCAAGAAAAAATTATTGTTATGGAAGTCTGAAACTGGAAAAGGATCGTTTGAAATGTTCAACTTGTTTTCAGATTTTATTTCTGAAAATTAAGGTTTAAATAAAGAAAATTCACATACAGTGGTTAAGCCCTACGTTGAATCACTTGAAAGTTATTTCGAGAAGCACTTCCCGGTTGATACGGATGTAAGGAAGAACAATCTGTGGGTACTTGATCCCTTTTTAGCTTGCAGTAATAATAATCTATCTATTCGTGAATAGAAGCAACTTATTGAAATATCGTCTGATGCCCATTTCAAAGTGATGAAATCTCACTCTGAAAACGTTGCAGACTTTTGGGTTGGATTGATTGATGAAAGTCCGCTACTCAGTGAAAAGGCACTGAAACTTCTTTTTCCTTTTCATTCCACTTATCTCTGTGAAACAGCATTTTCGACTTTAAATGTTATCAAGAATAAACATAGAAATCGTTTATTAAAATTGAATGACCCCTTTCAAGCCGAATATTGAGAAACTTTCAGGTGAAATGCAAAATCAAGGAAGTCATTAGAATGCAAATTTGGCATGTTTGTAATTAATAAAATACATTGATAAAACTTTAGGATTCATTTCATTTTACCTAGTGACATGTAGCGCTTATTTATTACATTTTATGGGCATGACATTCGAGCATAAAGACTTTAATTTAACATCATATTACAATATGAGCAAATAGTAATAAATTCAAACGAATGTACAAAGTAAGTTTGAATATTTTCTTGATAAATATAGAAAAGAAACAATTGAATTTTAACTAAGAGTTTTCATACTTTTGGAGGGATGGCCGATTGATTTTATGTTGATATCCAATTTCTGTTACATATATGAACTATGAATGGCTGCAAAAAAAAAACAATATTCTCATGAATCATTTAAAACCTCATTTAAAACCAACCTTTGTCCTATGTAACTGTTGTGGAAATCTTAATTCTATCGTATGTGGTCCGCCTCAGATTCTGAAGGGTACGAAGTGGTCCTCAATAGAGAAAAGGTTGAGAACCACTGGTCTACAGCAACTCCAAGCTGATATTAAGAGAAATAAATTTGCTGGTACTTTAAAGTACCTTTGGGAAAATGTAGCCCTTTTTGCAGATTTCGATCTGGTATACAAGGGGTTAAAATGAAACAATGTTGTCGAAGTCAAGGAAATAGGTCCATAATTTGACATATCGATTTGGTCTCCTGGATTATTGAGGTCAGTGTAAGCAGAATGAAAAAATCATGTGGTCTCAATGAATCGAGCGTTTGGGAAGTAATATGATTAAGCTTAGGAGACCTATCTACCTTGAAATTGTACACAAAATTGTATAATGACACAATATTTGCAAACAAATTTTTCTCCAAAAAAAAATAGTAAAAATTTCCAAATTAAGTAACTATTACGCCTTTTTTAAATTGAAATAAGTTCATTCATTAACTCATTTCAATAGAGAAGATTAACAATTCCATTAAATATCAATTTAAATTATTGGCATTAATTATTTAAAAAAAACAAATTAAATACCATTCTCTCAATTAAACGCTGAAACGATTGCATATTTTTAATTGCACATATATGCATTAATTACAATAAAATGCGAGAAATAAAGAATCCGTTTCCATTATTACACAATAAATGAATAGAGCGTGTCAACACTCGTTTCAATAAAATACATTATATTATTATAATTATAGCCAATTGTCTCAGTAACTCATATAGAACAGAGATAACTGATAAAAGGTTAAGATAGGTGTAATAGTTTATAATAAAACTCGGGCTTGAACATCGCATTTTTGACCGTAAAGCGTAGCTATGTACCAATATTCAATTTTTTGGCTTCTAACTAAACCAATAGAAATATTATGGGATAATTTGCATCTGTTCATGACTGTTAACACTTCGTTTTGTATCATTGGTGTAAGTATGATTTATATAGATGTTATATAGGTGACATTAAAGGAAGATGTATTATTACACGTTATATTTGTAATGTATACTTATTAAAAAGAGGGCCATGACCTAATTTTTCGGTGACATTGAATATAATAAAACGAAGCGCAAATTTTTCTCACTTTCTTTTATTGACGATATTTCATCACTAATTCTAAGTATGATTCCTACATTTACAAGTAAAATGATGATCGGGTAGTGTTACTTTGCGGTGTATAAAAAAGAAAAACAAATTATTACATAACGACACATCTTTAATGTCATCTCCATCGAATTCTATGACAACATCCATCACGATAATGTTATTCAATTGTTTAAGTAAACAATCCCGAAAACGATTTTTAATGTGTGCATACAAATTGCTTGCCTACAAGCCTAGATCGTTTGTCGAATGGGTGTTAATAAGATATATAAGCAGCAAATTTATATACATATGTACAAGTTTTTAATGTATGACAATATTGCAGATATCATATTTTATCGATCCATCGTACCCAAATCGTTTTAGAAATGGTGAACGGTTTAATATATTTGATGTAAGTAATGTTTGAGTGTTGCTTCTTGTGTTGTTGTTGTAAGCTAATGTGTGTTGTTGAAGCACAATTTAAGATGTTTGATTAAACACCCTCTTCAGATTTCGCCAAAATGTTTTAAAAATGTTCTAAACAAGATTACGATTAATATTTGCCAGTACCTAAACTACTTTTGTTTCAAATTCCTGTTGGGTCATTTTCCTAAAGCAGCCAGCAAAAGATTTCGGACAACTTTAACAAGCTTAGCATAAACAAATTTAAACTGCAGACCAGTATTAAACGCAAGCACAACGAAGTCTGCAGAAAAAAGTGAGCAATATTCTATGGATTGTTCAAGAAAGCACAAATTTGATTTAATCAAAATGAACATACTATCAGTTTTGTAGTTCACAGTTATCTTCTTTGTGACCATTATTTTCGTATGTTGGATGGTGTGGTGAACAAACCTGCCGACTGTGTGAACCTTATAAACCAACATTTCAAAGCGATATTGGTAATGAATGAATAAAGTTCAAAATAACTTCATAAATCCTATAAATTGCTCCTGTTTGTTATGAAAAAAATGCCTTGTTGCGGAGTTGCGCTGATGAGACCTAGAAGGTCGAAACCACGTGGTCCGCTTCTAATGTTTGATCTATTTTCATTGCATTCGTCCGCAAGGTGAATTCCAACAATATAGGGTGATCTGCCCAGTTATTGGACTGTTTCTTTGAATTCTTGCCTCCTATCTAGAGTAATGATATTTTTTTTATAAACAAAATTGCTAGTCGCGTGGAAAAACTATTAAAGAATCCAGTAACAGAACACTAAACACTTTAACCCACTGAACACCAAACAAGTTTTAACTAAAACACCGACGCGGTTCAACTGCAATGCTGTCATTATCAAGGGCGATAATAAAACTAAATTAAAATAAAATCTACGAAAACAGGTAGCCTAAATGTTATGCACGGTCAAACCGATACGCATCATTAATTTCCGATTAACGAAAACAATGACGAATGCGGTATAGGTCCATTGTCATGTGTTCATTACACATGACTTATTTTTATATATTTCTAAACTTTCGATAACATTTAGAAACTTACAATTGTTTATTTGTCTAATTAATTTAACATTCGTATGATCGATGTTGTGATCTGTTTCAAAAATGTGTTGGGCAACGCTCGATTTCTCAATTCTATTAAATCTAAGATTAGCCATATGCTCTTTGAATCTAGGTGAGACTGCTCCTGGTTTGCCCAATATATTTTTGATTACAATCTTTACAATTGATTTCGTAAATACCTGACTTTTCTAGAGGTTGTATTTTATCTTTAGGGTTACCGATGAGACTTCGTAAACTAGTCCCAGAACTGTAAACTATTCTGAGATCTAGCTCTTTGAAGATTTTACTCAAACCTTTAGTGATAAAGGGAGCGTAAGGGAGGGTCACAACGGGTGAAGCTTTAACATCCTCTCGAAAAGTCGTAGATTCTTTCACAGTTTTCTTATAATTAAACTTCCTAGATTAACTTATAGATATCACTGAGGCTGGAAACCATTACACTTGGCCGCATCTTTAATAATTTTAAGCTCGTTCTCATACCTCGCTTTGTTCAAGGGAAAAGTGAGAAGTCTGTGGATTAAAAAATTCAAGCTTGCCATTTTGTGTTGAACACAATGATGGGAAACTGAAGGAATGTAGCGAAGTGTACTGGTTTCCTTTCTATACACGTCAAACTCTAATCTATTGAAATATTTCTAATACTAAAGTATCTAGAAAGGGTAGCTGACCGTTTTCTTCTCTTTCACAAGTGAACTTTATGGTTTCGAACCGATTATTTAATCTATTGAGAAAATCGTCAATATTACATTTTTTAATGTCAAGATATAGCGAAAATATCATCCACATACCTCAACCAAACCCTAGGAAAGTATTCTCTCTCAGATTCTAAGTCCTTTTCAAAACGGCTCATGAAAAGGTTAGAACCAAAAAGGGCGACAAGGAGTTACCCATTGTGTTCCTTCCAGCTGTTCATAAAAACTCCCGTTGAATTGAAAAATGTTCTGTTTCATACAGATGTTAGTTAAGCGAATATATTCCTGGACACATTGTTGACTCAAACTATTTTGAAGCAACAAGTCCTCAAGGTATGTCAAGGTGTCTGGAATCGGTACACTAGGAAAGAGAGAACTAACATCAAATGAAATCAATATTTCACCCTCCAGCAACTGAATATTTTGAATTTTTTTTCTTTAATAAATTCTACTTTCGAATTTTTTAACTAAAACTTGGTTGCTATTGGCAAATTATTAAATTCATTTTTCAGCCATTTGGAAAGTTTAAGTCGGTGCGTCATTAAAAATTCTTGGCGTTACTAAACTTTGCCAAGTTTTGAATGTTAAAAACATTAGAATTTAGACTTAGCATATTGGAAACAATGTAGCTGACGTCAACATTTAAGTACTTAACAAGGTAATTACAAGTTTTAAACAATTGTTGACATCTCTAATCATTTTCGGTAAAGGATTAATTAAATTGACTTATAAGGACCACTACTCAACAGGTCATTAACCCGATTAGTAGTCCTCTTTAAAATTGACAACCTTGACGTTATTTAAAAGTAGGCTTTGAAATAAAAACAATCTTTTTACTGAAGTTTTAATGATTTTAATGTTTTCGGATTTCTGAAGATGATTTATAGGATTTCAAATTTGTGGCAAATTCATGTTCCCAATTCCCTAACGAACTGTTTTGTGGGCTCAAGAAAATGTATAGAGGATTCTATCCCTGCAACTAACCCACTCAACATTCAACTCATGAGTCTGCAATTAAATTTCAATCCATTTATTCGAAAGATTAAGTTCCCGTTCACTAAAAGTTTGCGCAAGAATGATTTTCTACAATGTTAATGGTATTCATTAAAAACATGATGTTTATTTTTTTTAAAACGACCTAACTTTCTTAATTTCCTATCATAAGAGAATTTCTTATTATTAATCCAGTAACAGACGATTTATCCGGTAAGAATCATTCTCAAAATTAATAATTATTATAGAAAATGTGAAAAAATTTGAAAAATCATGATTACTGAACCGATGTCAAAAAAAATTGAGGAGCAAAATTAAATTAGTTTATTTCTTGAAGATGAAGATCAAATTTTATTTTTGTGGATCTCTAATTTTTGTTCTTTCTTCTTGAATGATTTATCTCTCTTCTTTTAACTTTTCAAAGTTATCATCTTTGAACTTTTGTTCAGTCACAAATGCAAGACCTTTGGATGTCGTTTCAAAAAATGCGACAGTAACTCTTCTCGGAGTTATCATCTTTGAATATAGTTTATCTTCCTGATTGAAAACTTTCTTTAACAATGTTATTTTGACTTCATCCAAATGCATTGTAAGGAATGACCCAATCTTGCTTGTTCACCATCCATTTCACCAAACGGTCTTCTTCATCAATTCTATTAAGATTCGTCTGGAAACATCTTGAGTCGTGCTAGAGTACTTTTATAAAGTTTATGATATAATGTCGCCCTAGGACTGTTTCCATTTCTTAATTCCTCAAAATGGTAAAGTCACTTTCTTTAATAGGATATACAAAATTTCTATGTAAACGTTTTTCTCTGGGACGCCTAAAATAAAGAAAAATAGATTACCGAAAGATTGGACTGTCTCTTAAAATCTCTCAGATGTTCCCTCAAATACTTGATAAAAACTTTATTGACAACGATATTGGTTTACAATCCACATTCTTCAATTTAAAAACAAGTTTTCTAAACATGTCAAAGCCTGGATTTGCTATTGATGTTTCATTATCTAAAATGTTTTGCACAATTGGTTGGAAAAACTTAAAGATGAAGTATTTAATGGAGCTGTATTATTAGATCATTTGTGCAGAATCCAAATTTCATTAATTTCTTAAACACGCCTTGAACGAAAGCATGGACTAAAGTCAAAACGTAATGGCATTTATTAAACCAACGCATTGAATTTAATGAATAGGTGAGTTTGTGGACAGTGAAAATTTTCATGAACCTATTACAAGATAAATAAAATTTATCTTGTAGATACGACTTTTTTACTAGTTACCAACAAAAAAATTATTCAAAAAAATGTAAGTGTATTATTTTGTGTTTGTAAAACAATACCATTAAAACAACTGCATCACCAGATCAAAGTTATGTATAAAGCGATGAAGATTGTTCAATTTTATCGAATACAAGTTCAAAACGTCGAAAAAATCACGAAAAATACAAAACGTTCAATTACTCAAAACTACTAATCATGCAGATACGACGTTCTGGCTTATTACAGCAGAAACTCTACAAAGAAAATTGACCCTGATTGTAGTAGAAATATTTGTAGAAATACTTAGTGGTAGGATATTGGAGAAGTAATTTCTTACTGGAAATATGCGGAGAATAAATGTTAGAATGATACACTATAGATCTAACCAATTTCATGGGGTAACCATTTTGAGCAAACAACTCAGCAAGAGCAGTCTTGGTATTATCATTGAAATTGTGGATGGGCAATTTTAATGTGATTTTCGGATTTCTTAATGACGTATAACATTAAGTTTCATTTGCATAGGATGGTTGGAATGATAATTCAAGTAACGACTAGAAAAGGTGGGTTTAGTGTACCAATCAAGGATTATTTTTTGATCCGGAGTTCGATGTACCTTCGTATCGAGAAAGGGATGATTCTGTTCAAGTTCAATAGTAAATTGTATGTGCTCGTTAAAACTATTGAAATGATGGAGAGTGTTGTCTTCCTCGTTCAAGAAAATGGAACATATCAGGTCGTCAATATATTTGTAGATGAAAGGTAAATGGAAAGAAAGGAGGTGATCCATAACTATTAAAGTTAATATTGAGTTAATAGGACTGCCCATAGGAGTGCCGAATGTTTGCTTATAAAAACTACCATTAAAGGAGAAAGTGTAGTTGGTCAGCAAGAACTTTATTAATTTGATGAAGAAATTGATCTGAAGTGGAAATGTAAAGAATATCATTAAATGTTATAGTAATTTCAAAATTTAAAGTACGTTTAGCTAACCATACAACAATATAGGAACGTTATGCTTGGTCGTCTTGAGCTTATACAAAATTTGAAATTTGAAGTGTCAAAATTTTTTAAATTGGGTGACACACAAAGGCACGTTAATTCCATTTTTATCTTGATTTAATAACTTGTATCCCATCACCTAGTCACAATTGTCTCTTGGCATCTGCGTGGCATGGATTGGACAACTCGGCAAATGAGATCTTGGGGAATGTTGCCCCATTCATCTACAACCATCTGATCTAGAAATTGACATCCATTTAACATTTAAACGCGTAAGGACTATTTCAAGATCAGTACAGCCGTCTATAGTTATCCCACCCCAACATATGACCGAACCATCTCCGATACCTTTCCAAACACGAACTCATCCATCGCATCGAGTCAGACGAAATCTGGACTCACCGGTGAGGAGAGCGAAGTTGCCAGTTTACGCGATCTGTGATTAACCTTAATCCCGTTTGTTTGTGTTCCCTGATCAGACGAGGTGCTTTGATTGGGCGCCTTGAATGTAAATCGTTCTCCCTGAACCTTCTTCTAATCAGTGGGGCTGAGCATCAACTCCGCAAAAACCACGATTGTACCTTTCACTAGGAAGAGAAACATTTCGTACATGAAAGACATCCACTTGGATGGAACAGTGATCGAACGCAAATCAGAAGTTAAATAGTTAGGAATAACCCTAGATTCAAAACTTCTGTGGAACAGACACATAGAAGTGACAATTAATAAGGCAACAAGAGCTTTAATGATATGCCGGCACCTGGGAGGTAAAACGCGGGACTGCAACCCAAGTATACTACAATAACAATAACAATAACCTGGTTCCAGAAGGTCACTAAAGTTACAATCAGGAATACCCTTGACAAGTTGTAACGGCTGGCATGTGTATGCATCACCGGAGCCATGAGAACATGCCCAACTGCGGCCCTAGATGTAATTTTAGACCTCTCCCCCTTACACATAGTGGTGGAGGGAGCGGCCTTTGCGGCTATGCACAGACTGACCAGGGCGCGGACTGGAAGGGGCGAGACTCCGCACCAGAGAGCATGGACATCTCAAGCCGGGCTCTCCCCACTTCTAAGCCTACCAAATGATGAAATGGCCAAGGAATATAGCTTTGAAAGGAACTTCCTCGCCAAGCTAAGTAATAAGAGAGAGTGGGTAGGAGAACACTCCACGTATTCCCTAAAGGAAAACACTATCAAGTGGTACGTGGACGGGTCTAAAACCGATAAAGGAACAGGTGCAGGCATATTTGGGCCAGGAACCAAATATTCCGAGCCAATGGGGACATACCCCAGCGTCTTCCAAGCGGAGATCAATGCAATTGGAAGATGTGCTCAACTGAACCTTGACAGGAACTGTCGGAAGCAGAGCATTGCAATTTTCTCCGACAGTCAAGCAGCCCTAATGGCGCTGAGCTCTAACACGATCAGTTCGAAATTAGTCTGGGAATGTCTCTATAGATTAAACAACCTGGGCAAGAATAGTAGAGTTGCACTATACTGGGTACCAGGACACACTGGAATCAGAGGCAACTAAGAAGCTGATTCACTAGCAAGAAAGGCCGCTACAACTCCGTTTGTGGGACCTGAACCGTTCTGTGGTATAGGGACGAGCACCTACAAAAAAGAACTTAAAGATCGGGAAGAGAGCCTCAGAGCATCCCTTTGGGAGAATCTTCCTGGTCTGAGACATTCCAAGATCTTCCTTGGAAACTACAATAAGCATAGAGCAAAAACTTTGCTGGAACTTAGTAGGAATAGATTGCGCATCCTCACAGGGTTCCTTACAGGGCACTGTCATCTTGGTGAACACATGGCAAGGACAGGTCTAAAACAGAATAGCGACTGCAGATTCTGCGGGGCTGAGGATGAAAATCCGGAACACCTGACATCTTACTGCACCGCCATCATAGGAACCCGAGCCAGCCATCTCGGTAAAGACGTTATAGACGAAGAAGACATACCTTCTCTGAAACCATCACAGCTAATGCAGTTTATCAAAGCTCTTGGACTGGATGGGGAACTGTAGGAGTGGGCATACCCCCAGCAGCTTACAGCTCACGCAAGGGGGCACAATAGATCAATAGGTCGCAGCGCAATATCACCTTCATTTCAAATCTACAACCTACAATCTACCTTCTTCTAATGGTTTCGACGCATACTTCAACATGAGCAGCTCGAGCGGTACATATGCGTCAACGGGTAGCGCAATTCGCTAAGTAGAGATCTTGTCCCGGAGTTGTTTTCTGCTTCCGTCTTTATCCAGCTCTATTCTTGTAAAGGCTGGTCTCTTGAAAACGTTTCCAGACACGATAATCGTCCTTCTTGCAAGAGAGTAACGCTAAATGTAAGTCTAAATGTCTCATTTAGACTTTGTGAGTGATTTATTGTTAGTGACAGAACTATAATGATTTTGGTATTTACAACTTGCTCTTAAACTCTTCTATTCCTATTATAAATAAAGACCTATATTATTGTCCCTGTAATTAAGTTGAACAGTGTACATATTTAATTAATCTAACTCTCTCTAGTCCTCGTATTACTAAATTTGCTATTTCACCAAACATTGCTGTCCTGAAAATTTATTTGTAAATCTCTTGACCAGGCTAGTATAATATAATCGACCTTATATAACATAATTGTATACAATTTCGCAAGGAAACTCTATGCCGAGAACTCAAACATTACCCCGCGAATTTTCTAAACAAAAAAAATCCGTTTAATTCTTTCCTAACATCAAGCGGTTGTACCATTGCGTGTTTATTCAACCTTTCGAAACGCACCAATCCAAGATCTTCGCGCAGGACTCGAGGATGTGTTTAAATGTCAAATATGTCGTCTAATACGTATCAGTCCAGTCGACATGCAACAATCCCTACTATTTTTTTTTTCAGATTATGAAATTTCAGACGAAGACGTTTTTAAGGATGTTTGATGGATTGCCTCAAGTCGATGTAAAAAGTGGGGTTAAACATGCTCCCCAGTTTGATTTCGTTGTACTACTTCGTCTTAAATCAAAAAAAAATGTGTATCGAAGTATTATATTGAGTTTATATTAAAAGTTGTACGTATTAGAATTATATTGAGAATGTTGGTTAGTTAAGTAAAAGTGTTCTAAATTTTATCTGCTCAGTAAGATATACCCTACATTATCGTTAATACAACGCCAGTGCACCTTCTCCACACAGTCCAGTGAACTATTATCCGCTTAGAATAAAATTTATGTAACAAACTTACAGCTGCTAGACTCGGATTGATATTATAAATAAAAACTTATTATAGATTAATACATAAGTATCTGATTTTTCGCGCGAGTTTTGTGGTTGTTTATAGTGAGCATCTTCGAATAAGGATTTCCAATTTCTAACACTGATTCGAAAGGATTTTTTTTTTGCAGAAATGGCTTACGTTCGAATTATTAATAATAATAACACTGTAAGTAACGATTTATAAATTCATAGATTAATTTTTATTTAATAATTATTAGTTAGACAAAGAAATTTCGTATTTAGATTGATTGATAGATTCGTTACAGACTTTAGCATTCTAATTTATGGACGGTATTACTTTCACTGACTCTTTTTTATATTATTTTAATTTATTTAATTAAATTTAGTGTCAGTCGGGTTTCAAGATATTTTGCTATTTTTTGGAATGTGGCTAGATTTGCTGAAGTGACTGACTTCATCGTTTTATTTTTATATCTTCCCTTCTACATAAAACTCGTATGTTGTATATATAATTGCAGGAATCACCCCTCTAACGAAACCAATAATAAAAGTTTTCAATATTAAAAAATGTTAGTTTTGACCTTGTCCTATAGAGGGAATGGGTCTAGGATGCAATACAGACCTTTCTACAACTGCGACCTTTAATATTATACATTCTCTTCATTGACAATTTTGACTGGCCAAGGTTCGTATTAACCTTGAATAGAAATGCTGGTTCCTCCTAAACTTTAATAACTACGAGTATGATTTACTATGATTTCAAGAAAGGAGGAGAAGGAGGAAAGTTTAAAATGGTCCTCCTTTAACTGCTGTTAACCGCGAAAACATTGCTGCGCTGAAGAAGATGGTGGAAGAGGACAACCGCATTACATATGCAATGATGAGTCCAATCTTAAGAAAGATGCCCAAATACCGATTTGTAACTCATAGTCGAGCTCAAGCCTTTCTTGAAATCATGGTAAATCATTATCCGAAAGTTCTCTCTTGATAATTCAATTTTTTCGATAACAGAAGTTAATTCTATGGACACCGAATTGCACAAACTAAACTGCAATTGACTAATAATGTTCGGTTCGGTTCGGTCATAGTGTCGTCAATTGACGACACCGTATTTTATCTTCCAGTATAGAAACTGAATAGCAGCAAATACCATTTCGTCATAGTGTATCCCTAGAATGCACTATGGTACTATCTTGTGCTGAAAGGCAGTAACAAAAAATTAAGATTTTTATGTTGGTAGGCGACTTGTTACAGGGTGATTTTGAATATTGCTGCAATTACCGTTAGGTATATTTTGTTTTTGGAATTTTTGTTTTGTGCATCGTGTGTACGAAAGTGAACAGTTTTGTGTGTGACAGGTACCACTAATACTTATAAGGTTGGACAATATTTTTGTAAAATTGGACGTCTTCATGTGACAATACGGATATTATTGTACAGGGTAACATAACCTCAAATATTAAGTGATAGTTCGTATATTTATTCATTACCATATAAATAATCTTCAACAATTTCGTTTAAACGACGATTGACATATGAAGGGGTGGTGCACTTGGCCGAGCATCTATCGGAAATTGAAGATCTGAGCGAAGACGATGAAAATCCACTCCTCAATAGAAGGTCTGGACCTGAGTCTTTGCCTGCGAGTGACGAAGATTTTGAAGAAGAAAATGAACAAATCGAGGAATCTGAAGAAGTTGTGAAAACTGATCAAGTCGAGGAAGATGTAAAGCTGAAAAATTTCTAACTCCAAACATCAAGTGGTTTGAGAAAACAGTTGAAGATGTTGTTCAGCTAGAAAGTCCAATGTTTTTTTTTCTCAATACTTGAGTGACGAACTGTTTGAAAAAATAGTTGAGTTCACAAATTTGTATGCCATGCAACAGCATCAAAGATTTTCTTCCATCTGCCTCCAAGAAATGAGAACGTTTCTTGGCATCCATCTTTAGTGATGATGTCACCGGAGGTTGGTAACCCTTCACAAGTGATATCAAAAAATTGTAAATAAATCAGACTTTGTAGCATAACAGTTTCAGATTTTTTCTCTGAACCAAACTAAATAGTGATCGAAGGAGTTAATGTATTTTAGTTCAGAAATATTTGACACAATCGTTCAGATTGATTGTCAACTAATTCGCTGCTTGGACTAAACGTTTCTTCCTCTATATACCATCTTTAAGATTATATAATCAAATCTGGTAAGTTACTTAAAAAGGTAAAAAGCAAGAGTAATCAGCAGAAATTAGAGTAATTAGAAAAAAAAAACTGATTTAATGGAAACTTCGATAAAAAACATTATTATTCGGTTTGATTGATTCAGTTCAATTAAAGAGATTTACCAAATTTGCGGCTTCTGATTGAGGTATTTAATACTAGATGGAGTTTTTAGAAAATTGATGTTTAACATTGACATAATGACATTGATACACACAGTGATAAAATCTAAATGTGTTTGCAGAAATTTATGAGGTACATATTTGATATCATTGTTAATTGGCGCTACTGTAATTCGAACCATTGAATAAATAATTACCGAATTAATCACCTATTTATTAGGTTTGAAAGAAACGATTACTTAGATTATGAAATACAAACAGTATCTGCTATTGTGAATGAATACATATTTGTATTATTGTCATTATTTCCACTATCAACTATTAAATAAATTTTAAAAACATTTGTGGCAACATTCAATAAAACCTTATTTACATAATTTATAATTTATGCATAACTTTTACCAATTATAATACATATTAGGTAACAAAAAAAGAAACTACATAATATAATCAAAAAATTAAATACATAGCTACTTGTCGTTCACTTTTTGATGTGTCTCTGGATGACCTTCGCTCCACCGATCAAAGAAACAACTGTATTTGCTCGGTGAAAAGCTATAAATATCGCAATAATCATCACTTAAATATTTGTAATTGATTTTTATCGTTTGTGCAATGTATGGTCATTAGTATTCAAAAAATATCAACGATGAGTTTAAACGTTAATCTTTAAAATGCTCCTAAATTGACACTAACATGGAGACTCCTTAAACGGATGGTCGTCAGGGATATTACACATTTGAGCAGCTGGTAGCCAAAGTTATACTGCAAGACAAAACCCGCTTAATAGAGCAGATTGAGCCAACCAGTTTAGCTTTAGTAAGAAGCTGTCGGGAAAAATGGTGTCGCTTAATAACTTGAGAAACAGCCGAAAACTAGCAAGATTTAATAAGAAACGGAAATGTTTGCCTGCCCAATTGGTTGGAAGAAAATAGGTTAGAACTTGCCCCAAAAAAAAATCAGAATCAATTATTTTCAATGGCAAAAGGGATAGAGCAGATGTAACCTTTAAAATGACTGGGACTTAAAAAACTGATGATGACTGAAGAGACAGGGAGTCTCTAAAAGTATGCTCTTAAATCGATACCGCTGATTTTTTTTAAAGTCTGGTTGGTACTTAGTTGCAGTGACTCCGTAAGCTGTATTACTTTTCACCAGCTTGTTAAGAAAACACAAGGGAACAAGGAGAGAGAGAAAATTAGGCTACCCTGTGATGGAAGTAGATGTTAGCCGATCAAATTCCTAATTCCCATGAAATGTGGGAGAATAAACAGGCATAAGACTCAAGCATACTAAAGATATGTTTTAACAGACGGTACTGGGGATGTTTTCTGATGGTGGTTCTTGTTTCTCTTTTAAAGTTTGCTCCAGTAAATACTTTTCCACCTGTTGTTTGGGATCCCTCATATCAAATATCTCTTTCGCCAGTTCAATATTAATTCTATCATCGCTTGTCTGGACAATTCACATTTCCAAAGCCCACTTATGTCATTTCAGGAATGGACGTAACTCTTTTGTTACTTTTATTGGGATATTCGAAGTTGTGTCCTCATTTCTCAATAATTTTTTTGAAATATCCCTCCTTGTCTGCCAGACTTTGATCACTCGATGTTAGGTATTTTTTGTGTAAGAACTAATCATGTACTACTTCTAAAAAAGCCTTTAGGTGTATCAAGTGTACTCTAATTGCTTAATTGCAAATCAAACTCAACAGATTAGGTGCATTGACTTAATTTAAAACAATTTTGAATAAAATTAGCATTCACACTACAGGACCGACGAGTTATACGTTTCATACACGATTCCATTAAGCGAGAAATAAATAATATAACCTACATAGTCAGTTGCTAGACCGTTTCATTTCTATAATATTTCTACAAAAGCGACTTACTTTCATAGGTTACACTAGCGTTGCATTCCGCAATTTCTATCGTTCTGTAATACTTCTGTAAGCCGAAAGCGTTGTTTTGATGCCAATCTCTTACTATTATATAACGGAATTGGCCTACTTATTCAGACCTCTGCATCGTACGTCACAGATACACCGGCTGCTATTACTTATTTTTCCACCATTTTCAAAACAAATTCCAGCTGATTTCGTTCAAACAAATGAAAATCTAATTTCAATATTTTCTCATTTAACCATCGAGATTTGCTTCAATATCCTTAAAGAATAAAATATGGAAAGGGTATATACAGGGTGGGCCACAAACTAAATAAGAAATTTAAAATCGGACCAGGTAAAGTTATAGAGACCATCCATCAAGACGTCATACCGAAATCAATGTGCATTTATTTAAATGGAATGTGGTATTTTTATTGTAAATTTCTGAAACAGCTGATTTTTTAACGTGTAACTGTATAAAATACGATAGATTTTAATAACAAATAAAATCAACAACTTTTTGAAATTGCCGCCAATATTTCAAATTTTGAAGAGCCCAAATATTGATATTTACCTGATGCATATTTGCGTAAAACGCAAAATTTGAATTGGGCTGTCATTAAATGTCACTTGGCAACTGACAAACGTTCAAAATTAATTATTCGTTTTGTATCTTTTCTGTCTAGTGTCTTATTATGTTTGACGGTGTATTCTTTTTTTAGTCCTATTAGTAACCTTATTTCAGCTAAAATGTTTGTTAAATTGGCTTAATAATTATATTACAATTGATTGAATTGATAGTTTTACAAACTTACTGCAATACTGACAGCATGGAAATTTTAATGTTTAACTTATGTAGAAACAATAATTTGGTGCTGAATGTTTGATTCATTGACCAACTTGCATTAAGTCTGCATCGGCAAAAATCGGCATTTTTTTGCGCAAATATTACTTGTATGGGAATTATATTCAAATAGTTATTATTAAATTTCGTAGTTTACGCTTCATATTTTAAATTTAGTAAGTTACACTTTAAGATAAGCAAATGGCAGAATTATGTAGTGATTTAAGTCAAATCTAACAAATGTCATACACATTAACATGCGTTACGTAAAATTTCGGTCAACTAAGCTTGAAACTTCGAAACCGCGAAATTTAAATAATCAAATTTCATTCTTTGTTATTACAAATAAAGTTGCATAAAATATTTAATAAGTGATTGTTATGTGTTAGAAATACCATTTTCTTACAATACAGTGACAGAAAACATACATATGCTATTTAATAAAACAAATTGATTTCGGCGTGACGTCATCGTGAAGGTTATAAAATTTACATTGTTATTAAAATGTGCTCCCCATCGAACACTATAAGTTTACCTGGTCGGATTTTTAAATTTGTATTTACCTTGGCCGTAATTCTAGTGCATCATTTTAAGTGGCCCACCCTGTACATATACAGGGTTCGCCATCCGTCTGGGATCGTCATATTACGGTTTTAATATTGCAAATTTCGAAAAGTTATGTAATGTAGGTGGTAGCGGACTAGTAGGAGCACAAAATAAAATTATCAGCAATTATACAGGGTGTTCAGGAAAGGAGTGTGATATCAAAGTTGTATTTTTTTTAATGGAACACCCGGTATATTATGTGATTTTTGAATTGCGCAATTAAAAATATTGGGATTTCATATGGGATTGTATTGACCTAAAGCTTACGGTTTGGGAGTTATGGACGCATCAATTGGAAAAAATGCTATAATCTAGCACGATGTGGATTGGTTAGTATAGTGTTTAGAAATATCGTGCTTATCATGAAGTTTTCCACGTTAGTATACTTTTATTCCGAGATATTCATTTTAAGCTTCATCGATCTGTTATACAGGGTGTTCACCATTCGCGAATACTAATTTTTCTCAATTTTTTCAAATGGAACACCCTGTATATTATTACTAATTGTTAATAAGGGCACTTCTAGGTTTCATTTGATATAAGGGTATGGCTGTCTAACTCCAATAGAATTCAAGAAACATCGAATTAAGATTTGAAATTTAACATTTTTAATAACATTTTGTAGAAATTATTTTATATCTACTCGTACATTGATATTGCACTACGAACATGAGCACAAAGTAGTATCAAAAATGGAAATTTACAATAAATGTTTAAAAACTTGGTCATCATTGGCTATGCAAATGTCAAGTCTTCGAATAAACGATATCATAACATGTTCCAAAATTTGAGGAGAAATATTTCTAAATGCTTGAGAAATTCTAATTTGCATAATTTTGGCTGTTGTTGGTGCTACTGAGTAAACCTGTTGTTTTATGTGTTCCGACAGAAAAAAAACAGGACAGGAGACCTAGCAGGCCAGGGGATAGGACCTCCTCGGCCTACCCATCTTTCAGGAAGTCACTCTTGCAAACAATTCCTGACTGCTTGATGATAATGTGCTGAGGCACCCTCCTGCTGTAGGTACATCTGTTGCCTATTTGCTAAATCAACATCGTCCAAAAGCAGCAGAAGTTCATTTTTTTTTTAATTCCAAGTATCTTTCGCCAGTCAATTTACCATTGAGAAACGGTTCTATAACATGTATGCCTCCCCAAACATTTAATGACTACTGATGTTGATGATAGTATGCCTGGCATAATAATGCCCTGTTAAGCGAACATTTCTGGGTGGATTTGGAACCTTTGTCTCATTTCTTGGCAAAATCCTAGTCTATGCTCGAAGTCGTCTTCATCTAACTGCTGATGAAGTTCCATATGATATGGATGAAAACTGTATTTTTTCAGTATTCTTCTAACTGATGTTTCACTAATTCTCGTATCTAAACTGATATTACTCACACTCGTATGCGGATTTTCTTCTACGAATAACAACACAAATAATTTATTATCTTCATTAGAAATTAGAGGATGCGTAAATACCTTTTTGTAGCATCGAACTTTTCTTTTAGTTTTTCAAATGCCGTTGGCTTAGGTTTACGTGAATTCGGATAACGTTGCGCGTACAGCCTACTTGCTAATAAACAGTTACCAAAACATTCTCCCAAAATGTATACCATATTTATCATTTCCGGAACGGAAAAAAATCATCTTTAATCACAATATTATGCGCACAAGGAAAAAGTCAAACTCTTCTCTTCAATTTTATTTGAACTAGCCATGCCTACTTGAGTTTTTATACAATACATATTTTTTCGTATGTGTATTTTTGTTGTTAAAGACAGAGAGCAACTGTTGCCACATGCTTCCTTCTAGGCAGTTGGATAATAAAGAAAGATCATTACGTTAAGGCCACTAAAATCTTTGTGCTCATTTTCGTAGTGCAATATCGATGTACGAGTAGATGTAAAATAATTTCTACAAAATTTTATTAAAAATGTTAAATTTCAAATCTTAATTCGATGTTTCTTGAAAACTATTGGAGTTAGACAGCCATACCATTATATCAAATGAAAGCTAGAAGTGTCCTTATTAACAATTGGTAATAATATACAGGGTGTTCCATTTGAAAAAATTGAGAAAAATTAGTATTCGCGAATGGTGTACACCCTGTATAACAGATCGATAAAGCTTAAAACTAATATCTCGGAATGAAAGTATACTAACTCAGAAACCGTAAGCTTTAGGTCAATACAATCCCATATCAAATCCCAACATTTTTAATTGCGCAATTCAAAAATGTCATAATATACCGGGTGTTCCATTTAAAAAAATACAACTTTGATATCACACTCCTTTCCTGAACACCCTGTATAATTGCCAATAATTTTATTTTGTGCTCCTACTAGTCCTCTACCACCTACATTACATAACTTTTCGAAATTTGCAATATTAAAACCGTAATATGACGATCCCAGACGGATGGCGGACCCTGTACATAATGTTATAAGTGAGAGTTTTGTAATTATTTGTTTCTGTTGTGATTATTGCGATATGTGGCAAGAAACTGGTAATTTCGTTAGATGGTTAAATTATATTCATTATATAAGACGAGAAGTTTTTAAAGATTGAGAGGTTTAGAATCGAGAATATGGGAGGTGATGATTTCTATTTTTATTTGCTGATTAACTCAATGAAACAAACCAAATTTGATCAGTATAAATTAACGATTGGAACGTGTGAATTAATGTTGTTTATCGTGCCAGGTATTTCCAATATCGCATTTATAATTTTGGACAGAATTAACAATCGATGTTTATTGAAAAATTAAACAAGGAACTATTGCATTTATTTTGTTCAGGATTAATTTTTATGTTCTAAAATGTAATATCCGCTCTTGAACTTTGATCTTTAAACAATATAAGTTTACCTTCTCTAAATTGATTGACAAAACAACAATAATAAATAGGAGTATATTTTAATAGATTGTCGACTATTACACGTATGGATTAGTATATGAAGTGATTCTGGCTTTAATTTGCAATTCATTATATTTAATAAGCAACCTTCTGTTTTCACGATAAGGATCAGAAGAGATTATTAATATTTTGTCATAATTCTACTGTACTAAACAACATTGTTATGCATGTAGGTAATGTACAAATTTACCTAAGCAAGGAACAGTGAAAAAGTGTTTTTACATCGTGACATCATCCTCTGGGTCTCTATTTAAATTAGATGAAAGAAGTGCAATAATAATAATTACACCGTTGTTTATTACACTGAAGCGTTATTGTTTAAAATTCAAAGCATCACTGTCACGATTGTAACCAATCCTTAGCATACATGTATTCAAGAACCAATACTCGGGAACGTGCTGTTTGTCTCTAACATGTCAGTGGTAATATCTACATCCAATGGAATTAACAAGAATCTGATCGTGTTTGGGATTTAAATTATATTGAAACTAAAACTAGTTCCATTTTAAAAAACATCAGCAATTCACTTAATTATTTTCGTTGGACGTTCACCGAGCTTTATCAAAAAAAAATTACATGTCTAAACAAGCAATAGCTCGCAAATCTTATCCACAAAACTGGAAATTATTCGCAAATTAGAAAGAGGTTGTAAAAATGTTCAAATTTGCTGTCAATACAATTTGACAAAGTTGACTGTGTCGACAATTTGGGAGACCAATTTTTAAAGGTGCAATCAAGTGTAAGTTCTTCAGTTAAAAAACTGTGTCAAGCAAAAAGATCTGACTATAAATCTTTGCTCAAGTGGTTTGCGTTGAAACGAACCCAGAATATACCGATTAGTTGTCCTATTTTCCAAGAAAAAGCGAACCAATTGGCTCAATTACGCAGTGAGGCAGTAGAAATGTTAACTGAAGAAAATTTTAATTGCTCACGAGGTAAAATTCACGGTGAAACTGGTGTTGTAAACAAAGACGTACCAGAAAATTGGCTAACGACAATATAGCCAGATATGTACGTATACCAAAGTCTTTTCTCTTGTTCAGAAAACTTGTGTCTACGACTTTTGTAATTTAGGTATTCGGCGGCGAAAAATACTCTAGAGGAAAGCATTCCAAAGAAAGACTTACTGCCTGGTTCTGTCGAAATATGGGCGGTTCAGAAAAGAAGAAACTTTTGGTAATTGGAAAATCGAAGATGTTTCAAAGACGTTCAGAAATTGTCAGTATCATAAGAAGCAAACAAAAGAGCCTGGATGACAGGAGAAATTTTTTCAAATCTACTATCTTGTGATCGTAAACTTGCAAGGAACAAAAGAAAAATTCTTTTAGTGATTCATAAATTGGATAATTCGGATTCCTCCAAATGTGACTTCAGTTCTCCAACCCATGAATGAAGACATAATCAAATGCTTAAAGTCGTATTATCGAAGACAATTACTCCTAAAAATGATTCAGTCTGATGATCAAAACGTCGAAATGAAAATTTGCTTGTTTGACACCATTTTAATGTTAGAGACTGCTTGGGAAAACGTGTAGGTATGGAAAAACAATTTCGAACTGTTTCCGTTGTACGAGTTTTTACGTGGATACTAGATTCACAGAGGAAGATGGCATTCCTCTTCGTCAGTGGATTTTAACTCAAAGAGTTGAAGAAGCCGATGAAGACAATCTGTACCATTGGGCTCAAAACAATAATATTTATGATTTTGAAGAGTATACTTTAAACGAATATGAAAAAATTGATGAAGAGTTGGAAGTCGCAGAATACCCTAGATCGGTAATGGAACAAGAACAAACTGAAGACTTTTTAATTCTAAACATTCATTTCTCACTGTACAGAAAGCTCTTGAAGCATTGCAAACCGTACCACACTTTGTACAGTTATCATTTCCTGAAGAAAATGACAAGACCAATTTTCTAGCCTCTTCGAGTATTATAGAAAAAAAAAAAATTGGCTGCTCTTCGGTTCTTGAGTTCTCTGCCGTCTAGAAAGGTTGTGGTACTTGACGTTTCGATCATCTTGTCGTGATCTTCTTCATAAGTGAAGAAACTGAAGAAGATCATGACAAGATGAATTGACGAATCTAACTTTTCTAGTTCAGTATGTATACAGTATAAGAAAAATCACCATTTTTGGAGTAGAGAAAATCTTTGAGAGTTGTGGATTAATGGGCAACAGAATTGTTGGTCCAGTTTTCTGTCACCGTACCTTAACTGGAGACCGATGTATGGTTATTAACAAAAATTTTTGACGGTCTCGTAGATGATATGCCAGTGCTTGATAGGCTCCGTATTTATTTTCAACAGGATGGGGCACCTCCTCATAATTATGTTAATACTTACAATTTATTAAATGAAACGTTTAATCAAAAATGACTAGAAACCAACGAGCCCATTCGTTGGCCTGCACGATCTCCTGACTTGATACTTGATTTTTATCTTTGGGGCCTCATCGAAATGTGATGGAGCTTGAAACAAATATTAGACAAACGCTAACTAATATTTCTGGTCGAACTATTAGAAAAGCTACACCAAGCGTTATCGTGAGAGCCGAAAAAATTGACCAATAAGGCAACGTATTTGAACATTTATTAAGTTATACAAAATGTTGAATAGGCAATAAAAAAAGAATTAGAGTGTAGAATAAAAGTAATCCTCTATTTCCTTACAAAAATTTTTAATTTACTCCAGATACATGTTTCGGCAATTAGCCATCATCAGTCTAGAATAGTCAGTTAAGAATCAATATGTAGAACATGTTTTTAAATGTTTAGAAGACGTTTTTTTAAATATAAAATCACAAAATTGAACAGAATTATAATTAAAAAATTTAAATATTTTAAATGTCGTAAGGACATGGTGGATATGGACATATCCGTGAACGTAACCAGACGTCTTCAACGTACTGTGTTTTTTACTCCTTTCCCTATGTCCTTCATTTTACAGTAATTTAAACTCCAACTTTAATCTGCCTTAATCCTTTAAATATTAATTGCTTTTCTCAGAATTATAATTCTGTTCAAATTTGTGATTTTATATTTTGAAAAAACGCCCCAGGCCTTGACGGCATCTCTAATGTTGCCCTTAAAAAACTGCCATCACATGTTGTCGATCGTATCACCCACATTGTAAATGAGATTCTCAGACTAAACTACTTCCCCAACATCTGGAAGAGCTCTGTTGTGGTGTCCATACCCAAACCTGGAAAAGACCCTCTCTTTCCTCAGAATTACAGACCTATTTCTCTCATATCGAGCATCGCAATGGGAGGCAATCGTCCTGAGCCGGCTCAAGGAAGAAATTTTCGTTCAGGAAATCCTTCAGGACGAACAATTTGGTTTTCGAGAGGGACACTCTACTGAACACCAGTTGTTCAGAATAACTGAGGCCATTCGCGACGCCCTTGAGAGGAAAGAGACTCTAGGGGCGGTGTTCTTGGACATTGCACGAGCGTTTGACACTGTGTGGCACCCGGGCCTGATCTTTAAGATGACTTCTCGGGGGGTTAATCCGAATTTGGTGAGATTGATCCAATCATATCTTTCTGGGAGAACCTTTGCAACACGATACGGCTCGGACATTTCATCGACGAGACCAATGGAGGCGTGAGTTCCGCAAGGATCATTGCTGAGCCCAAGTTTTTTTTTGATTTTTATGAGCGATCTTCCTAGACACGAAGGCACGGATCTGGCTATATATGCAGACGACACGGCCATCTTTACAGCCTCTAGGGATGAAGACTTACTGCGGCGCAGGTTGCAGCATATGCTAGACGACATACTGCAATGGCAAGGTGGCGGCTCAAAATAAACAACTCTAAATGCGTCGCAGTGAGATTCACCAGAAGAACTCGTCCTCCCCCCAACAACATCATGGTGGGAGGCTTCAGACTGCCGTGGAGTCCGTCAGTAGACTACCTGGACATGAGGCTTGATTCCCCCATGACTTTCAAACAACATTTAGAAAATACCATAAATAAATTTAACGCGGCTAGATCCTCTCTATATCCGTTGCTGTGTCCTAAATCTATGCTGTCTTTGAGGATAAAAATTTTGATATATTTTTCTTTCTTGAGGCCAATCATCACATACGGGGCACTCACGTGGTGCAGCATGGCTAAAACTCATTGTCAGAGGTTAGAGTCCCTACAAAGCCGCACCTTACGTCTAATTACTGGTGCGCCGTGGTTCGTGAGAAACACGCAACTACGCGAAGATCTCGGTGTTCCCACACTCAAGCACCATGCGCTTCATCTCGCGAATGGAACCCTCGAAGGGATCAGTAGATCAGCAAATCCTCTCATTTGCCACCTCGCGGAGCTCGACCCAGATAGACCTCCACCTAGAACTTACGTCAGAAGAGCCCTAGCAATAGAAGACGCCTAAACACGAGGAAGCTTGAACCTCTCCACATTTTTCACACTCGCCGGAAATAAAACATAAATAATTATCTCATCCCTAGGCTAGAACGAAGCCTATCATATGAGGAATAAAGGGCCCATGAACAACAGTTCGGCCTTAGCAGAGAACAAGATGGACCACCGATTAGACAGTTAGTCTTTGAGCTATCGTCAACCAAGTAACATAATCAGGAGTGAAAAGTGAAATAAAAAAAAATCGAATATTATACTGTTATAAAGGAAAATCAGTCGCGACCATAATGAATGAGATGTCATTGGTTTACGGCGACTCTTGTCCAGGAAAAACCATGGTGTACAAGTGGCATAGTTTATTTAAACAAGGAAGGGAATCCCTTGAAGACGACCCGAGGCCGGGCAGGAGCATTGAGGTGACCACGCCAGCACTTATCCAAAAAGTTAAAAAAATTGTACTCGCAGATGCTCGACTAAAGAAAAAACAACTCGCAGAAATGGTTGGAGTATCCGATACAACAATTTTTAAAATCCTACACGATCATCTCGGCATGTCTAAGGTCAGCGCAAGATGGGTACCGAGAATGCTCACGCCGCCGCCGCAACAACAACAGCGCGTAGACTGTTCGCGTGCATTTTTGGACCTCTGTAATGAAGACAAGGATGATGTATTGAGTCGAATTGTTACTGGAGACGAAACTTGGGTTCATCATTATGAACCTGAGTCCAAACAAGACTCCATGCAGTGGCATAAAAAGGGCACAGCACCTCCCAAGAAATTTAAAGTGTCATAATCAGCTGGGAAACTCATGGCAACGGTATTTTGGGACTCGGAAGGAATATTGTTGATTGATTGTAAAGATAAAGGTGTTTCTATGACCGGAGAATATTACGCTTCAATATTAGAGCGACTAAAAGAAGCCATTAAAGAGAAAAGACGGGTAAAATTGACGAAAGCTGTGCTGCTTTTGCACGACAACGCGCCCGTCCACAAGAGCCGCGTTGCGTTAGCTGCCCTGCATCAGGTGGGCTTCGAAATTGTGAATCACCCACCCTACAGCCCAGACCTGGCCCCGAGTGATTATTACCTGTATCCGAAAATGAAAAAGGAGCTGCGGGGTAAAAAATTTACTGCCGATGATGAAGTCAAGGAGGCAGTTTCGGCGTATTTTGCAGATAAAGAGAAATCATTTTTTTATGAGGGTATAACTAAATTAATTGAAAGATGTGAAAAATGTATCCGTCGTGCAGGTGAATATATTGAAAAAGAAAAATAATTTGGCTTTTTTATTTCCACCCCTTATCCCCCATTCCGCGAATATAAAAACGCTCCCTCGTACATACCAAATAAGTATGTAAAATGTGTTCGGTTGTAACGAACCTCGGCTATAACGGACCGATTTTTAGTTACCTTGGTGATTCGTACTGTATATCAATTTCAGCAATATCCCAACAAACTCATTCTTTACAATATCACGCATGCAAACTGCAATGTTTTCATAAGCTTCTTCGAGAGGATTATCCAAAATAATCTAACCAATGAGGATATCCTTAACATGTTTTTTTTTTCTCAAATGAGGCTTGGTTTCATTTTGCAAGATATATAAATTAACAGAATATGAGATTGTAGTCATTTATCGATGACTCATTATTTCTGTTGAGAAACCATTGCATCCTTAAACAATTGGTGTTTGGGTTGGAATATGATGAATTTGAAAACACACTTACTACTGCACGATAGCGCAATGAAATATTGGGTCCGTTTATAAATCAACTGGATAGTCTACACTAATTAATTGATTGAAATCAGATATGCATACTAAATGGCCTAAACTTTGACGTTTATGATATATATAGTATGCATACAATTACACATTCGTAGGCGGCGCTGTATGATACCAAAATAAATTGTGATGTCATCTAAAATACCCGAATAAATACTACATAAAGAAAAATGTATTGAAATTAAATCCACGTAGCTAAACGAGACACTAATAGGCCTTCGCGAACAGCATAATTCTATTACATGTATGTAAATTATTCAAATTGGAATGATCGACGTTAATACGATATGTATCTCCTGTCCACACATGCAATACATACCTATATTGTCTTTTTGAATTCGTAAACACCGCACTACTAATATACATAACGTTTGTCACTTTTAGTAACCTTTGTAGTTATTTGCTCGTTGTATTATTACAAGTCATTATAGTATATTATGGTAATGTAACTAATGAGTACGTGATTGGTATTTTTGAATGAGTCCACTACATATAATTAAGTAATTCGATTTTAAAAATTACAATCAAATATTCTATCCAAATATATATCTAATATTTGAACTGGTAGTATTTCGAATAGAATTTATTACATAATTAAAGGCACCTTTATATTCACCAATGCTATAGATCAAGTCAAATTACCCAATTATTACGTTTTAATATATCTAAATATCGTTTCACTTTCCAAAACATATTGAGAATTTATTAAAATTGAACGTGCTATAACTAAGATCTATTTTCCATCCGTTTTAATCACTTATTACTTTGGGTTTTACTTTTATTTTAGAAACACAATAGACTCTTCAATCAACTAATATTTTATTGAGTAAAAAACCGTTTAATATCTGCCTTCTTAAATAATTATAATTGTCATTATTACTTAAAAGAGAAGTGCTATCATAGTGGAGAAACTAGGACAGCCCTTGCTCGCAAAAACTTCTCAGCAAGCATGGTGAAATGCTGCTGAATGTCAGACTTTTATCCAGTGTTGTGCTCAGATGCTTAACACTGGACTTCCATCATAGACTGTCATCCTCGATAACGAGAGTGTCGTAAAATGGCCTCGTCCCTCTATGACACAACACACTCTAAAGAGTTTTAATTCTTCTAATTTGAAGCTTACAATTTATAAATTTTTATAACTAATAATGCTCTCTCCAGAGTTTTGCGGGTTCTATTAATGGCACCTTGGTATCTCAGAGACCACTGACATACCAGAGGTGCCACAACAATCCCCGGTTTTGCAATATGTTTAGCCGTTTAATTTGAGACACTGGAACAGATTACGACAACGTAGGTGATGATTGGTTGTACAAGCATAGTATAGAAGTGGTGCGAGGACAGCCCTCACTTGCAGAAACTTAGAAGCATCTCTGATAAAGTTGCGATGATTAAAAGCAAGTTTAGTATGGAGGATGACCCTCCACGGAGATTATAGTAGAGTGGAGCCCCCCCCTCCAACTCAAGCACCTGCAGATAAACGTATGTTAAGCATGGTATCATCAGGATCACAGGATATCCGAGGTGTACAAAATAAAACTTCTGGCCCTAGAAAGGAGTCCTAAGGTACCCCAGCTCGAATTGGTCTTAGATCAGAGAACTCACACTGAGTCGAATATCGTACCGCCGGAGTATTACCAACCTCCTTCCGTAAGGCAGAGGAGTTGAAAATCAACCGATAGGCTCTGACGAAAACCAAACTCGCCGTCTTGAAGGATGTTAACTTCATTGATGGCATGACGAAGCAACTAGGTTGAATATAACTCAAAAGAAATGCATGAACACCCATTTCATGACCAAAAGGTGTGGTGTGGAACGTGCACCCTCCCCTAAAATGTGCCAATAGGCTAGAAAATGTCTTTAGCAAAGTTTCAGCTCAATCTGATTGAGATTAGAGTTACGAAAAACTGTTTTTTCAAAAAAAAATCCTAGTTTTTCGTCTGTCGTGTTACTTATATTTTATTAATTTTTAATTTAATAATTTTTTGCTAAAACTGATAGATTTAGTAGCATTTAGGATTTACTAGTTCACCAAAATAGCATCTTATAGTGGTAATGGCTTGGAAAAAGATGCCTACATTCAGATACAATTTGTAATAAAAACTGTCGATGCTCTTCATCTATTGTCAAGGATGAGTTGAAGTCTTAGATTAATTTTACTCCTCTTTCAGCTGTGTTAACTATTCTTAAACCGTCCACTATGTTTTTAGCTTTTAAATAATGCGAAGTTCTTCACTGGATCCCTTGGTGCAGAAGTAGAACACTAAACACTTTAACCCACTGAACACCAAACAAGTTTTAACTAAAACACCGACGCGTTTCAACAGCAATGCTGTCATTATCCAGGCGATAATAAAACTAAATTAAAATAAAATCTACAAAAACAGGTAACCTAAATGTTATGCACGGTCAATCCGATACGCATCATTAATTTCCGATTAACAAAAACAATGACGAATACGATATAGGTCCATTGTCACAGTTCATTACACATGACTTATTTTTATATATTTCTAAACTTTCGAAAACATTTAGAAACTTACAATTGTTTATTTGTCTAATTAATTTAACATTCGTATGATCGATGTTGTGATCTGTTTCAAAAATGTGTTGGGCAACGCTCGATTTCTCAATTCTATTAAATCTAAGATGAGCCATATGCTCTTTGAATCTAGTTGAGACTGCTCTCCTGGTTTGCCCAATATATTTTTGATTACAATCTTTACAATTGATTTCGTAAATACCTGACTTTTCTAGAGGTTGTATTTTATCTTTAGGGTTACCGATGAGACTTCGTAAACTAGTCCCAGAACTGTAAACTATTCTGAGATCTAGCTCTTTGAAGATTTTACTCAAACCTTTAGTGATAAAGGGAGCGTAAGGGAGGGTCACAACGGGTGAAGCTTTAACATCCTCTCGAAAAGTCGTAGATTCTTTCACAGTTTTCTTATAATTAAACTTCCTAATTAACTTATAGATATGCTGAGGCTGGAAACCATTACACTTGGCCGCATCTTTTATAATTTTAAGCTCTTTCTCCTACCTCGCCTTGTTCAAGGGAAAAGTGTGAAGTCTGTGGATCAAAAAATTCAGGCTTGCCATTTTGTGTTTAACACAATGATGGGAGTCTGAAGGAATGTAGCGAAGTGTACTGGTTTCCTTTCTATACACGTCAAACTCTAATCTATTGTTATTTCTAATTACTAAAGTATCTAGAAAGGGTAGCTGACCGTTTTCTTCTCTTTCACAAGTGAACTTTATAGTTTCGAACCGATTACTTAATCTATTGAGAAAATCGTCAATATTACATTTTTTAGTGTCAAATATAGCGAAAATATCATCCACATACCTCAACCAAACCCTAGGAAAGTATTCGCTCTCAGATTCTAAGTCCTTTTCAAAACGACTCATGAAAAGGTTAGCCAAAAAGGGCGACAAGATTGCCGTTCCTTCCAGCTGTTCATAAAAACTCCCGTTGAATTGAAAAATGTTCTGTTTCATACAGATGTTAGTTAAGCGAATATATTCCTGGACACATTGTTGACTCAAACTATTTTGAAGCAACAAGTCCTCGAGGTATGTCAAGATGTCTGGAATCGGTACACTAGGAAAGAGAGAACTAACATCAAATGAAATCAATATTTCACCCTCCAGCAACTGAATATTTTGAATTTCTTTAATAAATTCTAACGAATTTTTTACTGCAAAACTAGGTTGCTGTATTGGCAAATTATTAAATTCATTGGTCAGCCATTTGGAAAACTTATAAGTCGGTGCGGCAATTGCCGAAACAATTGGCCTTACCGACTTGCCAGGTTTGTGGATTTTAGGTAAACAATATAATTTAGGGACAACAGGATTGGAAACATGTAGCTTGCGAGAAGAAACAAAATAATCAATTTCTTTGTCCAGCAAATAATCAACTTCTTGGAAATTACGTTTTGCTTTTGCAATTGGCACATTTTAGGGGGTTAACCGGTCGAAAATCCAAAATTATTTCTTCCTAACCACACTAATGTATACGTTTCAGAGATAAATTCTGATGTATTTGGGTTAATTCTGATCTTTTTCGTTGTAAAACAAATTCACGTAGTAATTAGTGCAAAATAATTACCTTAAAACAGATAAGGAGTGAATATGATGTAAACACGGTAGTAATCTAGTAAAGTTAATACAATGGAATGTAAGCGGTAACAATGAATTTTTCACACGGAACAGGGAGTTCAAATTTATGTAACAATAACCAAAATTACTTTTAAAACATGAGCAATCAAATTCTAACTTTGAAGCTTGATTATTTTCGTTGAGCTTTATAGATAAACATTTCAACGGATACTTTTCAAATTAATAAGTCACAAGACACATCGCCAGTTGTAAATTATTATTATTATCACCAAACTTTTATAGGCCTGGTATTCCATATTAATTAATGCTAAACGAGGCACGATTTAAACGCGTTATGAGTGAATTTAGGCGTAAATCAAGCCGCATTTAATAGGAGAAAATAAATATAATATGTTTGTATCTAGTATAGTAAAGGAAAATTTACGATTATATAAGAATAATCAATTGGAACGAATTGTATGAGGTTAGTTTTATACAAGAGTTGAGTTGAAAAGTAAACTCGCTGACACACTTCGGTATTAAGTAAGAACTCTTTTGATTTCACTCTTAGCTTGCTACATACATATCTTAAGCATACATTGTTTAACGAATTAATTAGTTAATTAATAGATATGTTAATTTTTATATAAAATTAGCGAATTAGCGAATACATAAAATGACTTGAATAGAATTATAGAATGTTTGAGGTTGTATAGGTCGTAATGGAAACATCTTCAGGATATTGCAGAGAACTTGTTTGTCTAACGATTATGTTGACCTTTTTTTTGGGATTCCCACACTAAAAGAGGAATCTATTTCTACATCTAACATTCCACGACTAATTCAATGATGGACAGTTATAAAAATTTGAAAATATTCATACGTCATGTATACATATCTCTTACATCATTACTGCTGTCATTAAATACTATATAGCTTATGCTGGATCTAATTTAAATTTGTAGACATCTTGTGTAGTAAACAGTTGTAGGGAACAGCAACAAAAAAGTGTATAAAAAGAAACTGTAGATAACCGGAATATGCCTGAAGGGATACTGTGCAAAATAGGAATGACCTTCAAGCGAAAATGTATCGAATACCATTCCCAATGTTGTAGATATTAAATCCTTCTAATTACGTTTTGTTTTTGAGCTGTTTCAGTCCAGCAATTAATTAGATATTTATGTATTCTTTTATAAAAATAACACACTTATCTTCTAATGAGGATAAATGAACCGCAAAAATAAAACTATTAAGAAACCAAATCCGTTTGGGAGTTCCATTATCGATCAATTAAAGATTTGCAAAAAAAAAGTACATATATGGAAATATAGTAACCGCTTGACGTAAACAACTTTATTTTTTTACACGAATATGTAAAGTTATCTTGTTTAGCAATAATTACCTTACATTTGTGTCTTAATGTTAAAATCGTAGTTTTATTATTCCACATGCTCTTCTCTTAATTGGATCCATTTATTACAAATGATTCTGCAACGCAACGTTTAGATCTTTCAAAAAGAAATGTTTGTCTTGTACTGCAAACCAGGCTTCCACAGCTTTCATCACCTCCGTTCGAAGAAAATTTACGACCTTTTAAACTTCTTTTCAGTTAAGGACAAACATGATAGTCGGACGGAGCCAGGTCTGGTGAATAAGGGGGGTGTTAAAGTAATTCGGACCCTAAATCACAAATTGTGGAAACATGCGATTTGTACGCAGAGGATTGCCCTCCAAAAACAAAATAATTCTAGACAACTTTGCACGTCTTCTCCAAACAAAAACTCAATAATTGGCATTTGTTGAAAGAAAAACGGTATAATTAAGTGTATGGCAGGAAATGCATGTAGTATGTGTAGTCCATAATATCTCTTTTTTTTTTAATTTCACTTACTGTGTTCTTGCTTGGGCCAATCAAATTATTACTAAGTGTATCGTTTCTTTTTGCTTGTTTTCAAATGTTCGGATTTTGGACTAGTTAGCTCGACCAAATAACGAAATGAGTTGAAAATTGAATGTCATTACGAGTTTAGCAATAAACCTACCCCTTAGAACCATGCGACAAAATTAACAAATTCTCCACTGAGTTTCTGCTCAATAGTAGACAACGTTTGAAAAAAAAATTTCTCTTCAAGAGTTGGTATCTTAACAGGAGAGGAGCGATTTTTTTTTGTTCAAAGAAATACGGCTCAATCATTCCGCCAGCCCAAAATGCACACCAAACAGTTACTCGTGGTGGATGCATTGGTTGTTCGAGTATCACACGAGAATTTTTAGCACCCAAAATCTGACAGTTTTGCATATTTACGTATCCGTCGAGTTGAAAATGTGCCTCATCTGAGAAAATAATTTTCTTCGAAAAATTCACATTAACTTGATGATGTTCCAACACCAAATCAGCAAATCTAGGGCGTCAAATTCGTTTCGAAATGTTTAATTCTTGACCACGATGCCATAGATCCCCTTACTGTGACTATATTTTCGAGTGACCAACAAGGACGATGACGCCCAATGATCTTCTGATCCATCAGCGTAAATTTGGTCTCAAATTTTGTGCCTCACTGTCGATTCATTTCGCGCATTATTGCGACCGAAAACTTAACGTAGTATTTTCGCAAAACTTTCACCATTTTTGTAATGTATTTTTACAATAATTAGACGTTGTTCATTTGAATACTGAAACTAAGTATATGCTATTCTGGGACGTATTTAGAAAGTCTTTATTTTCACTTTTCTTTTATACTGGGATGAAGAACACAAATTAAAGTCCAACAGTAGTCAGAAAGCATCTCGCTATTCCACTTGCCCTGACATCGTTTTTCAATAGTGGAAATATCCTAATGATGTCTTTCCCCGTGCTCGTCACTAACATCGCCAAGATTCGAGGGAAAGAAGTTGGTGTCCTATAAAAATTCCCTCTTTAAGTTTTGACTCAGATATATTAGGAAATTTTTGTTTAAGGTATTGAAATCCTGGTCTTCAGGAGACCTAATATTATATATAATAGCGGTAAAAGTTTTTTATGACGCTCCACCAACGAATTATGGACTATGTTCTTTTCTCCAGGAGTATATTGTATTCTGGTTGGCCATTGCTTAACAGTATAGTGGAAATTTCTCGCTCAACTATCCCATTCACAAAGGAAACAGCAATACTTTGTGAATCCAGATTGTAGACGAAGTAGAACTGCAACTACTTTTAGATCAGCACTGATGTACTATATATAGGTTTTGTAATTGATTTTATCAAGGAGACTTGTCATATTATCATATGTTTCCTTCATGTACACGGCATGACCAACAGGAATGGAGAGGTAGATGTTTCCTATATATAGAAGGACAGCTTTCAAACTCAATTTAGAAGCATCTATAAAAAGACGCCGTTCTTCCGGTTGGTGTTTGTATTCTAATTCATCGCATTAAACCATCAACATTTTTACAAAATGAAAGGTCTTCTTTAGGCGATTTCGATATACAGATATACGCGTACCCGGAGCTAACAACTTCCATCCTTGCAGTCTTGATCCTAATATTTCTGTCTAAATGTATTCTTCTATCTCGGTTTTAACATGTTCTTGGTTCGAAACATCCATAGGACTTGGTACTGGCAAAGCTTGCGAATGAAGAACTGGACGAGCGTCAGAAGGTAAATTAGAATACGTAATTTTATCCTTATTCTTACTGGAAAACCCGAAGGTGTTTGTACAGCAAACGTAGCGGTCAGTCGAATGATCCTTTTGTTCTCGCCAAATAATTAGCTTGCTCTTACCTTTTATCCAGCTCCTCAAAGTAACAGAACATCGTGCACAGACATTGTGAGGGGTCCACAGCTTGTCTTGATTTGTAATTTTTAATTTAAAATAAAGGTTATACGATTTTTCTATTAACGGTGTAATATTTTGTCTACGCTGTTGAACGGTGAATTCTCCACATACATAACAAAAACTGTTAGGATTGTTCACTTGTTTCAAATTTTTGCAGTAGATTACGAATTGCACGATCACTTGGAACATGATTGCGTCCAAACAGTGGTCGAAGTTTTCTTCGTAATCATAACTGATCGCCTGCTTTCATAATAAACTTGCACAATACTTACGCATTGCTGCACTCTATAAGATGCCATGATGAATTTGCCATGTGTTTAGATACCAACTATAAAAATGCAAACTTCCAACACTAAACTCCAATCTGGACCACCTTTACAATCGAAAGAGAGAATCAAAGTGGAACTTCGTCCGATTGACGACAAATGGCGCGACTCAAAACATCACGAAGCAAAATATATACTCAAAATAAGCATACTGAAGTTGTATCAGCAATGGCAACGTTGATCCAAAGACTTACTTCTTTAGAAAAATATATTACTTGTTTTAAATATCACACAAATAATTGTTTTGCACATGGCGAAGAGAAAAAACAACATTCCAATGAATCAATTAATGAATCGCTATTTAATGTAAGATCACATTTTTTGTATTTCTTCCCAATAAAATTTACATATCCCCAGATAAAAAAATTGAAGCTTTTACCATTTTTTTAAATATTTTTTATTTGCGACATGATGCTAATGAAATACCCCTGTTACAATCACAATTTCAGTCTATAAAACCAAACTGATGTGATGCAAAAACTAGATGTTCGAATGAATTATAAATTTTGTAATAAATTTTGTTTACCCGTTAGCGAACAACTACACATAGCACACCATTAAATTTAATTGAATCGATTTTTGACATAGAAATGCGCAATCAAAATTACCAATCTCTTTCTCACCTTAAGAATATACCCAAACAACTACATCCGGGTACACTAGCACTTGCTTCTTACGAATCAATTTATTCTGGAGCAAGTTAGAATTTCATCAATAGAATAACTTGACAATAATAATGCTTGGTTTTATCAATAATTATTCTTTATTTCTAGTTCTGATTTTTTTTTTGCAGGAAATGGCTGGTTTAGTCCGGATGGCGGTGAATAAATATGTTACAGTAGTTGACGGATTAAGCGGTAAGTTTAATTTGTTTAACTTCATAAGAGGAAATCCTAAGAGAAAAACAAACATAGAAATTAAATCAGAATAATTTATTGTCACTAGTATTTAGACAGGTTATTATTATGTAAATTCAAACAAATCCAGGATAAGTAAATATGTTGTTGTAATATTTATTTTAAACAAATACCATAGTAAATATGTATGCAAATTTTAGAGCTTTTGTAGTATATTAAAACATCAATTTTTCTATTGTAGTGCATGTTGATTCATGGTTATTCTTAAAGTTAATTAAATCGTTACATACTTATGTGTACACGCATGTTTATTTTTCTAGATCTTTACGATAATTTATTCAGTCGACAAAGCCTTTAAATAATGTTAAAAAAGCAATTGTAACACGATATAGTGTTAGTTTCAACCTTGTTATTTCCTAACACAGACGTATAATTGAAAATAAACACGCAATAAAATATCAAAATAATGACTAACACAATTTTTTCCTAATTTCAACTTGCAACACTCTTTGTTTGTTTGTTTTTTTTTTTGATCTGGGGGCATTTTTCTTGGAAGACACTTATGTATGAATACGATAAAAAAAATCATATTTAATAACATATAGGGGAAGTCCAGGTAGAATTAGTTAAAATCTTCTTCTAGATAGGTACCTAATTAATGTTGACCTTGAAGTTTTCGAAATGTATTGGTTGACGTCAGCATTAATTTATAGCAAAAAAATTCTCTGCATTTACAGTTTAAATGGTTATAGAAAGGAGGAATAAGAAAGTGTGCAGAAAAACTTGACATGCTAGACAGATTTTTTTGGATCTATTACGTAATCTTATTTCGCTGATGAATAAAATTTTATGAGAATTATTGTTTTTTTTGTCCTATCTCGTTGACGTAGACTAAAATAGATTCCATCTCTTTTTTCATAAGGAAATCACCGTTCTACGGGGTGACATAGAAAAAAGTACATTGCATAGTGCCACACAATAGAGGACACTAAAATAAGAAAAAAAAATTCCTATGAACATGGGTCCGCAAGACCTTCGGTTAAAAGATACGGGGTGTTGAATTTTATTTCTTTTTTTGGGGTTTTTTTTTGAATATCTATGGTTCCAGTACAAATGCATCTGAAAGCCGACAATGCACGCTAATTAATAAAAAAAATAACAATTGAATAATGTGTCATAATGACACTTGTCAAACTGATGTAATTGTTGTTTGAGGAATTTTGTGTTCGTGATTAAGTTTTTCATTGGTTTTCTCTGATTATTCAAATTTGATTATTCAAATTTGCTTGCATTTTTATTGATGAACATTTATTGATGTGCATAGGCGTTTGAGAGAAGATGGCTGTTTTAGAAAACCTAAATTGAATAGTGGGGTTTCCAGAACTCGTCGCACTGTGCGAAACGAAGAAACTGTTTTACGAATGGTAGAAAATAATCCAAGAACAAGCACCAGAAAAACAAGTTCAGCGGTACGAAACCTTAACCGTGAATCAGTTAAACAAATTTTCAAAGAACAACTTCTTCGCCCATATCATTTCCAAAAAATTCATTCAACTATTGGAACATGACTTTGTTCCTCGTGTACAATTTTGCCAATGGCTGCAAAACCAAAGACAAAACATTCATCAATTTTGTTTACTGATGAAGCTGGTTTTAGTCGTGATGGTATACTGAACCTACATAACATGCACCATTGGAGTGATGAAAATCCTCATCAAACTGTAATTCGAAGTCACCAATTAATGTGTGGGCAGGTATAATTGACAATTATTTAATTGGCCCATTTCGATTGCCCAATCGATTGACAGGTGCACTGTATCGAAATTTCTTGGAGAATGATTTAAACACATTATTAGAAGATGTCCCATTGGCCATTACTGGAAGAATGTATTACATGCATGATGGGGCGCCAGCTCACTTTTCTCGAGTGGCAAGGGAATATTTGGACAGGAGATTTGGAAATATGTGGATTGGTCGAGGGGGGCCAGCTCGTAGTCCCGATACCTTAATCCCCTCGATTTTTCATTTTGGGGATTTATGAAAAATGAAGTTTATGCTGTAGAAATACATAATAAAGAACAATTGTGGATAAGAATTATGGAATCGGCAGATAGATTTCGTAATAACCCAGGAATATTTCAAAGATGCCGTCAATCATTAAGAAGAAGAATGGAAAAATGTATTGAAGTACAAGGGCAACAATTTGAACATCTAAAAACTTAATTTTTTGTTTTAATTAATCATTGTTTTTGCAAATAAATTTTAAAAAAATTCAACACCCCGTATCTTTTAACCGAAGGTCTTGCGGACTCATGTTCATAGAAACTTTTTTTCTTATTTTAGTGTCCTCTATTGTGTGGCACTATGCAACGTACTTTTTTCTATGTCACCCTGTATATTAGATTAGATTAAATTCAATCTTCTTGGCATAGACGGCAGACTTGATCTTCAGCCCAGTTTTTGTTAACTGATTTGCAATCCAAGATTTCCTGTTGTCTTCCCATTTGGCTATTTGTTTTTGGCAATCCTCAACAAGGATCAGGTCCAATAAAAGGCATTTTCGCTGCTTCTTTGGCAAGCTTGTCCATCTTTTCGTTTCCTTCGATCTCTTGGTGGCTTGGGACCCACTGGTTATTGTGTCCCAATTGCCTTATATTGCATATACATACATAGTTCCTCTTTTGAGTTGACGACTTTTGATTATCACTTTGTAGGCTTGGTCGAAGTTGTATTTCATTGGGATCTTGTCTTTTAGAATGCAAATAAGGTAGTTAATATTGGAATTTTCAAGGATTTTAATATGTCCTGTAATGTCCCCACGCCCAACGTTTGGGTCTTTCTATAAAAAAAAACGTTTGCTTAATGTTATCTTATTAGGTGTTTTTAGATATGATGCCCATCAGAAGAAATTTTTATTTTTTGGAACATTTGGACTTCCCTTAATTCCTTTGGTTTTATTTGTCTTTTATAATAAGTAAAATTTCCAGTTCATCAACTCATAAGGGACACTAGCATGAGGCATAAAAATAAATCTGTCCCCACTCACTCACCTCTAATTTGCTATCGCTTTAGCACTTTCTTTTGTGACGGTTTTGTCTGAAAGGACTCTCCAAAATAGTTATCATCAGCATTGCAGACTTAACTAGACTTGAGGTGGTATATATTTTAAGATGTCACGAAACTAGAGAAGTTAGAGCTGGCAATATTACATTTCTAAATACCACCATTCTTAAGTAGTAAACTCTAACTCATTGCCAGTCAGTTCAGTCGTTGCTGTCATAGAGCAAAAAATAATAGAAACGATTTGTCATCGAAACATGGACTTGTCAAGAGAACATGTACGCCCGCCCTGTTCTTCAGCTACCGCTGGAAGCATTGAGGGAGTGAGACTTATAATCGACGAAGATCCAAGATGCATCTAGGTATTAAGGGATTGAGGCAACTCTTAGTGTTAGATCCGCAATTGTAAATGCAATTTTACATGATCATCTTCGGATGAAAAAAATTGTTTTCTCTTGTCTTACCAATCATTCTTCAGATATTCATTCAGATAGGCTGACCTGAAAGCCAACTTACATCCTCAAAAAAAAAAAACGAACTTTTTGATGATCTCCATTCTGAAAGAGAGGTAATCATTTTAAATATTTCGCCAAGATGCTCTTTCGCTCATGTGTGACATTTCTACTGCCTAGAAGATATTTGTACTATGCTCTAGTATAGGTAGGACTTAGAAAGTTAGGAATTTGCACACAAAAAAAATTGGTCTAAACTTTCAATTTTTAAATCAATTTAAGTCCCGAAAAATGCATTTAAAGTCTGAAGCAACTACAACAAATGGCGAGAACCATAATCTAAAATCCATATGTCTCTTATAAGATCGGATATGACAGTTTAATTTTTGGAATCCTGCATTACTAAATTTGCTATTTCAGGAGATAATGGAGGACCTATTGTTGTTCCAAAAATATGTTTTGCGAAGAAACTTTATCAAAACTAGCTAATTTCAATGATCCAAAATGCCTCCCCGTGGAACAGCTTCCCTGGTGAAACCATTAATTAATTTTCCCCTATCCATAGTTCTAATAATGTCATCAGTGACGTTCAGAAAGACAATTTCGTAGCTGTAGCTAGTCCTGAATCGTGATCCACAATTAGAAAGGCCTTTTTCTTTGGTTAGAAAGTTATTTCTTTGATGACACCTTATCTCTTCCATAATTTAAGTTATCGTCATGGTGTACCACAAGGCACTATACTGAGCCCACTTCTATTCTTAACATATACATACTTCCACTTTACCATTTCTAATCGAAACTTGACCAATAACCAATCTAGTCTTATGTCAAAAATCAAATCAAGTAAAAAAAAATATATACATATGTATTAAACACTTTACAAATGTTTAACCTAAAGCCACCCTCTCTTACCTTAATAATGTGTAAATAAAAGAACTCTCCCTCTGTTCTTCCTGTCTTCACTACACTTGAATTTTGAGTTTGCTTGAGTTTGAATCCGTAATTATTTCCTCCATGGGCTGTTAAGCAGTTTTATACTTTAAATGTTTTTAAAACTGTTATATCTTCTTCAGAAAAACATAAACCTTTTTACTTTTTCTTCTTTTCTTTTTGTCTCCTTTTATCCTTCTGTCTTTTCTTCTTTCAACACTTTTGACTCAAAACTTTTGACAATATTATTAAAATCTCTTTTCTTCTTTTCAAAAAGAACTTTTCTCCTTCACCTGACTCTTCTTACCTTTCTTTTTATCATCAACTTTCAAAAACGTTCCTCTTTTTATTTTTGATTTTTTTTTGACCTCCTTTTTCTTAAAAGTTTTTCTAAATATACATAGCGTTGCATGTGTGTACGTGTAATTTTGACAATTCATTCTATTCTAAATTTCCAGTATTTAATATATTTCTTTAACTCAAAGGAACACATTCTATTCTACCCAATGACCTCCCAGAAATTGAGTTAAATAAATTAGTAACTACATACATTGATTGTACAGTACTCGTCAAAAGTTATGTCTCCCTCCATGAACTAAAGTACATTATAGTATCAAACCTACATTTCTTATTAAGTTCGATCGATTGTGCCCAGCTTAGATAATAAACACCTTAATACTATTTGAAGGTTTAAGGATTTAAAGTCGTGCAAACTGGAGAATATTGCTGGATAAGGAGGAAACGCCGACGACCAAGGTAGGAGTCCAACAGGAATCTATGCTTAGACCAATGTCTGCCTATGGAAACGATCTAGTGCTGTGGGTTAGTGGGAGCGGACAACGAGCACACTCCAATTGAAAATACGAAGGTGTCTCTTTCAGACATCAGTAACTAAATTAGAAAGCACAAGAAAGGTTGCCGCAAGAGAGGTCAAGTCACCTTTTACAAAGATAATTTCCTGTCAGGAAATCACTATAAACGTCAAATTGCGTTTTGGACAGCATGTGAGAGTAGTCACCACCAAAGTAGAGAAAAAAATTTGGCAGGCTAACGAGACTGATGCCCAAAGTAAGAAGACTGTGCAGGTTCAACCCAAATATACTGTATAATGCTGCAGTGCAAAGAAACAGGCTGGCATAAGACTATTACTGGAGTAGATCTATAGGTCTGGGTATCTAACGGCAATACTGAGGCATCCCTGTCAATAAAAAGTATTTTATTATGTGGAGATTTGTCAGATTGCATCATACGCAAAAATAATTTAACAATTAACGAATTATTATTTTCAGATCCTCGGACAACGGACTGGCCCCTTATAAGCAGCCCAATACCTACAATTGCGATGGTACTAGCATACTTATATGTCGTCCTGCTATTAGGACCTTGGCTCATGGCGAATCGGAAACCTTTCAAGTTGAAAAAAGTCCTGATCTTCTATAATGGAGCTCAAGTATTGGCTAGTTTATATATGTTCTCTGAAGTAAGTGCAGTAACGTAACAACAAACCTCTGGCATTCACCCTCATATAACCAAGTGCAAGATTCTCATTAGCGTGTTATAGCTGTGTAATGCCGCTTATTTTTTTTTAATCATAAACACTTGTTACACAGTCGAAGAATTTCCGGTAAATTAACGAAGTGTTTATAGTTCGTAGTAAAAGCGACCTTGTTGTCGATATTGTATAACTGGAGGAAGTGATACAGTGTGTACATTATGTAAAAAGAAAATGTATATACACTTTCTCTTACAAACGGCAAATCGTGAATTGAATTCTTGCGCCCTTGAACCGCCATGAATCGTGACATGTCCTTGAACAAGAAAGTAATCAACGTGAGAACGATCATGAATGGAACTGCATACACGGAACGCGGATACAGATAAACGCCACTTGCTATACGGTTGACTATCACATTACGCAACTTTCTTTAACCTTAACATTGGTAGAGGACGTTGCACGTTACGAACATTAATGTCGTGGTGAAGTTTTACGATAGAATGTGAGATCTTTCTTGATTGACATCTAGTTTTTTTAATATTCTAATTTTATTTAATATATTTTGACAAATTTTTGGAACGTTTGTAGACGTGAAAAGATCTAAAAATTGTTGAAGGTAGGTTTTCACGACCTCTATTTATTGCGTTGAAGTCTTCGCCGTAACTTGACGTTTCGCTAATTATCCTATCAATCTCTTTAAAATTAAAAAAGTTGACAGTATGATCACAAACGTTTTAAAGAAATTTAAATTAGGATGGATGGTACTCATTGACAGCACATTGGAAGTATTATAGATAGATAGCGAAAATGCTGCCAATGATGCCAACATTATTAAATAAAATTATTTCTTGTTGCGTTGAAAATAGCCCCATAGAAATATGAGTACCTATCACTGCGATAATGCGCCTATAAAATAAAAGTGTCTTGCAAGGTTATAAAGAGCATCTCAAAAGCAACAACAATTAAACAGTAGCTTTAAAAAGGAGAGATTACAATCATTAATAACGAAACCGATATAGTAATAAATAAAATGAGTCACACAGGACGTTGACAGATAGGTAGAATGACAATGTACCACTCTCAATACGTCAAATGCTTAGTCATCCATGGCGGGAAATTTAAACTATCGTCCCACAAAACTTTTACAATCACTCTACCCTGCCTCATGAAATAGATACATTATACATTACATTACAATTTCAATTAAATTTCAAAATCCCTGCTTTGAAACCATTTTTTGATCGAAAGTTTAAGACATTGTACGGTCATTATATATTTAATTATCTAACAGCAAGTTATCAGGCTAGATTAAGATCAGTAAACTAACAACTCAGTACCAACTACTCAATATTACTAACTGATAATTTGTCGTCTGTCAAATCTACCAAAATTTCTTACTTTACTGTTTGCAACACTGACATTCAGTAATGTTAATTATTGCGATCGAAATCAGATGAAGTGGTAAACTCACTGGCGAAAAATTTATCTAATCTTCGTTGACGTGTAATGAAATTTTAACTAAATTATTATTTTACAACGTTGCCATATCTACATAATTCTATAAATCGTTTGCTTGATTTTATTTTATTATAATATAATTTGAAAATTGGGCTTGATACAGATATTTCTACAAATATTTTACATCTAAAATTTAATATATTTTTAATTTTTAATTTATAATTTTATCTATTAATATTCGATATTAACTTCACAATCTCCTTTTCCGTTTACCTTGATAGGGGAATAGATTAGATTTAATTACTAAAATTTGCTATGAGCAGGCAAAATACGTCTACACATGTGTGCATGAAGCCCAATTTTAAAATACGTTCTAATAAATATTATGAAAAAAATTAACTGTGGCAACATCGCCAACTGTCAAACGGTAGTTGAACCTATTTTAATGGAAATATCAATGTACAGTTGTGTCCAAATAAATGTAGTACAGTGGCGGAATTAAAAAAGCGTACACTCAAAATGCCACACATTAAACCGTTCTTTATTTGACAGCTTACGTCAAATATATTAATTGCAAATAATTTGTCAAAGTAGTAGAAGACAATAATGCCAAATTTGAGTTTGCTTCAGAAAACAAGAATAGTTACATTACCAGAGGAAGGGTGGTCAATCAGAGCATTTTGAAGTGAATAAAAGTACCATACTGAGGGTGAAAACAAAATGGCAGCAAGAAAGAGTTGTTCAAAGAAAAAATGGATCCGGTCGGAAAAGGGTAACAACTCCTGAAGACGATGAAAATCTCATCCAGTTCTTGAGGAATAATCCATTTGAGTCGGTAGTGACTGCAATTAATAGAACGAATTTCCACTGGACACGTCCGTACTGCCCGAAATAGAGTGAGACAGGATTCCGAGCTGAGAAATAGAGTAGCTGCAAAGAAGCCTTTCCTAACTGCAGATAATAAAAATCAGAGAATAGGTTTTGCATTAGAATTTCTACCGCGTGATTTAAATTTCTGGGAAATCGTCATTTTTACTGATGAGAAAGTCTTCCAGTCTTCGTTAAATGGTTGCGTTCGAGTGTACAGACCGCCAAATTCAAGATACAATGAGGCTTATACAAGCAAATCTCGAAAGAGTGGCAGATTTTCGGTCAATGTTTGGGCCTGGATTAATATGCAAGGGCCAGGCATTTGCTGGATGATTGAGGGTCGGTTTACTAGTGCAAATTATATTGCAATTCTCGAAAATATTTTTCTGCCGTCGTCAGAAATTATGTTTCCTGAAAGAAACTTTATATTTCAAGATGACAATTGCCCCGTTCATAGATCTAGAACTGTTCAGAACTAGTTTCAAGAAAATAACGTAACTCTTTTACCATGGTCGTCTAAAAGCCCGGACTTAAACCCTATTGAAAACATATGGGGTTTTATTGTGAAAAAAATGTATGACGTCAATTTTATACCTGCAAATGTCCAAGAATTATCTGATAAAATCGAGGAATTTACAGCAGGAGAGAAATAGCACAAGAAATGCGGTTAAAAAAACCATTGTGATGAAGGTTAAGAAACAATAAAGTTCCGGTATGATCTCACATTTGATTTTTATGACAAGCAGCTTAAGCTAAAGCTCGTCTTACAATAATGACATTTCAAATTTCTGACATATATGAAATTTAAGGTTGTACTGTAGGTATTTATCTGGCCACGACTGTACATATATTACATGTCAATGTGACAGCGACGATTGACAGTTCATATGACAGATAGAGAACCATTTTACAATGCAAAAATTGAGAAGGACAGTTCTTTTGACCACAGTTCTATAAATTTTGCTTGATCGTTGTTCCAATAAAATATTAATAACCATCTAACCTAACGAGACAACGTCCTGAAAATAGAGCAAAACCCAAATTTTTCTCGTCAATACATGAAAAATTCAAAGCTAAAATTTAAATTTGATCCCATTCAAGTTTGTATTACATTGATGACAATATCCCCAGACAAGACTGATGTAATACTCCAAAATTTACCAAAATCATAAAGCTACTTATTTTTAACTATTAATTTAATTATGGTTTAGTTGTAATCGGTCTTATTTTTTTTTACAGCACTTAATGAGTGGTTGGTTCTGGGATTACAGCTTAATTTGTGAACCTGTCGATTATACGAGCAGTCAAAAAGGAATGAGAGTAAGTACAGATGTGTGCAAGAAAAAATGGGACATATAAACATAAATCCCAAGTTTTTAGCTGTGTAAACGGATCTGGAGACCTTAATTACACAACTTAAATATGTTTGTCCCAAATTTTATTGCACAGTACTGTACAGTAACTACAATTGATAGTTACTAATCAACATTCTGTATACATACAGATACTCTTTCAAGTTGTAAATTAATGCTGATTAAATATTTGTATGCAGATGGCTAATCTTTGTTGGTGGTACTACATTTCAAAACTGACTGAATTCGCAGACACCGTCTTCTTCGTCATGAGGAAGAAGGATAGTCAAATATCGCTGCTACACCTGTATCACCACAGTTTGACGCCTATCGAAACGTGGATATTGGTGAAATTCCTAGCAGGTAAACAATATTTTACCAACATACGGGGGCAGCTCACATATTATTTTCCCTCCTGGATGAAACCTCGGTTTGCCATTATGATCCTGAATCAAAAAGGCAGAGTATGGAATGGAGGCACAAGGGTTCAAAAATATCAGCCTTCAGTTTCATTCTACGTCATCATAGGGACAATAATATCTGAACTGCCCTCGTATATATACAAATTATTATAAGTATTGCGTTAGGCAATTTATTAACTCAAGCCAATAAGTTTACTTTTGTGATTTTCCAGTAATAAGCGAATCTGAAGTGAAAGTATTGGATTCACTATACATGAATCATTACTACCAATATACACGAGACAAATTACTCAATGTAAACTGAGTGTTATATAATCTCTTTCATAGCAAATGCGTTCGTATAGCAATTGTTAGTAATATATATTTTGTACGAAATATCCAAGTATTATAAATATTATGTTTAAAATAAAATTTCAAAGTTTAAAACTTTTACTTTGTTATTAGGTGGACATGGAACGTTTTCAAATTTAATTAATAACATCGTCCACGTTATCATGTATTTCTACTACATGGTGGCAGCAATGGGACCAGAATATCAGAAATATTTATGGTGGAAGAAATATTTAACGACAATCCAATTGGTAAGTACAGTACCGATTTTAATTCTTTTTAACATGCTGCGACATCTATTATCGTTTGTGATAACTATAAAGGTATTACAAGTTTGTCTATAATCGTATAGATGGCACTACTTGTATTACATTTATCTTTATATTTTAATTATTTTCCAAACAATAATTATTTTAATTAAAAATTCGTATTATTCACTTACCTGCATTATTAATCAACAATAAATTCTAGGAGTAATACTTTATAGGAATATAATCAACAAAATTAACATCGATGTCTTCATTTCATTGCATTCGTCATGTAATACAAGAAAATATAATCGTATCATATCATAATATAATCATGCATAACATATATATAAGCTTTCCGTTGAAAAAAAATATATACATATTATGGATGCAACATGATTCGTATACATTCCATCTAATCTATAAAAAAATGTATAATGTTTATTATCAATTAAACGCAATCTATATCAAAATATATTTCTAAACCTCGTAACAATATAATAACTATTCCAGAGGTAGGAAGTAACTACTGATAAAAGCTTTAAACATGAAAATCATTCCAATTCCAATGCAGAGTTTGAAAAATAAACGTTGTTGCCATCTAAAAGCTAAAAATAAATTATCGTATGATAAAAAATAAGAATAGGGAGTGAATAGATACGCAAAACAAGTAGAACGACAAATATTCATCTCCTGGAAAGCGTATTTGACTTACGTGGCGATATTTCGTAAACTAAATTCGTTTTAATTCATTTAAAAATTAATAAATTTTAATTCTTCACAACAAACAACATAACCTCATTCACCTATATATTGATTTGATTCGCATTTAAATCGAAAGATGGCCATACCTGTCATTTACTTGAGGTGTAATTTAAGTTGCATTTACAAAGGGAAATTATATTATTATTATGTCATTGTAATTAATTTAATTAATTAAAGATTTGATTCCTTACTTTTATTTACGAATGATTTTAACTCATTACAATAATACGATAATAACTATTATTCTCCAGTATTCAATTGATTGGCATTTAAATCGAAAGATTAAAATCGTAATGAAAGTTGCGTTTACACAGGATAAGAAACATGTTATGTCAATTTAATTTTTTTAATTTAATTAAATTGGGTAAATGTGTTATGTTTTATTTCTTGCTTCTCCGTGAATGACAATGACTTAGGTTTCTTATCATTAATTTTTTATTTAATTTATCAAATTTATTCTTTAAATTATTTCACTGTGATGATATGATTCGAATTAACAACTACACACATCTAAGGTCTTGCGAGAGACTCGAGAGAGATGATTCCCGGAGTTGACCGACCAATTAGGGAACAAGAAATACCTACGACAAGAACTTTTCGATTTCTAGGGGCATGTCGAATGACTTTCGTAAGCCCCTTCAATTAAAAGCAATATCACGTCCTATTTAAGTAATTCTTATGGATATGACATTTTTATGGAGGATGTCTGAAGTACCTAGAACTGATACGTCAATCTCACAAGTAGGATGTCCAAGTAACGTCAATATTTGACGTACAAGCAACGTCAACAAAGAACGTCACACGAAGTACATGAAATTGACGTTTGGTTAAGGATATTCAAAAGCTGTCGAAAAATAAATGTTTCTGTCAAGTCATATCAGTTGATAATTTTACATCTGAGACCAATAATTGACGTCAATATAACATACCGGTGCTGGTTGTTCAATATTATCACTTGAACAGTCATATCCAGCGTTGAAACCAAACTGGTAAAGCTGTAGTTTAGGGGAAAAATGTAATTTTTATCAAAAGAAAAACGAACTGGACCTATCAAGCACTTGTCGTTATTGAAAATATGAGTTTTATTACACATAAATATGCATTATACAAAGGCGTAAATGCTACAACTTTAGAAAAATCAACCTCGTCAGATTTTGCTATTACCTGGGACATGGTTCAAGTGCAAATCGTTGGGTCTGATACAATGTAGTCGTTGTCGTATCTTTCAGAAGGTTTCACCCTACTGTCAAGAGCAACGGACTAATCAACACAGTAAAATATATGTTACAAATGTCTTGGGTCTATATTATGTCTGAACATCTAAAGAAATAAAAAAAAGACATCTTATGGATATAGTGTCAAAGATATCTCCTGAATGTTCATTTATGACATCTATCAAATGTCTTTTAAATGTCTAAAAACAACATTGAGCACCATCAAAAGCAATCGAACTCAATCCAGCTAAAGTTGATATTTTTGATAAGAAAATCAATTAATGATGATGATTTGTGTCATCTAAATTTATAAAGTTGTTATATTGTATGTTTTTTTATACATTGTTACATACTTTTACATTTAATTTTTCTTCTTTTTATATTACAGCTGCAGTTCATAATTGTATTCATCCATTCAGCCCAACTGCATTACGTGGATTGCGGATATCCAACATTCATGGGCTACCTCTTACTACTTCATTCTTCGATATTTTTAATTTTATTCGGTCATTTCTATTATGAAACGTACACACCATCCAAGAAACAGATTAAACAAGAATAGTAACCTGTTTAATTCATATTTGCGTGCATGTGCTTTTATTTATTTAACCACATCCTAATTCTAATTTTTGTTTACCAAATCCTGCGAAAATCTATCATTTCAATTGTTATCCCAGATCGCAAATGAAATGATGGAATTGCAGAACTCTTACCTCATTTCACACCCATAGTTTGGTTTTATTAATATTGTATCTTTTATCATGTCAATGGTTTATTGTGTTTAAATTGAAGAGACTTTTTCTTTCCTGTAAACTTATTATTGTAAACGTCATATTCATTAGTTGTTGTAGTAAATCTTGATTGTTGCCTTATTATATAATTTAGTCATTTCTTGGATTATTGCGGAGAAAATATCTTAGGAATCTTTATTTTTATACTTTTAGACTTTAGAAATTAAGTTGTACAAATCAAATATAACTTACTAATAATAGATGATGCTCAATATTTTATTGTGTTTTATAGGATAAATAATAAAAAAACATTTTTTTTATACAATCATATTTTTTGTTTTATTTTGTTGCATCCTTCATATCGTCCCGAAACTGAATCCCACGAAGTTGTTCTTTGAGTGAAGCATCGACAGAGACAAAATTTTAGAATTAGATAGAGAATACCCATAATGTATACATTGTTGCTGATCTGCAAGGCGTATAAATTGTTTGCCACGAAACCTGCCATCTGTTGATTGACATGGGAATGTTAAAATTAAATCATAGAATACCTCAATATCTACGAAGATATTTTGGAATATAACTTTCCCTAACCCTTTGTTTATATGTATTTATGCTAATAAAAAATATCATTGTGAATAAAGAATTATACGATGTAAGAGGTGTAGATGTTTATTATCATTTGCAGCTAAAGCTATATTTAGACGCTTTTATGGTTTAAAGACTAAACATGGACAAGATATGTTTATACAAGGTTTGATTGAAGTCTCGCGAATTCAGAAACGACGACCGAGGAAAGAAAACCCCATAGAAAGATCCTACTCCAATGACTACTACATCCTGAAAACTGGGGATGTTAATTGTGAAGTTTGTTTGGAAGCATTTTTATCACAAAAAAGACTTATAAGCCTTATAGACTATAAAAATTAAAAGACTGTTTGCTCCCATAGGACATGAGGGGACGAAATATTAGTGGAAATGCTTTGCCTGAGGCAGCAAAGTTATGTATGAGAGAACATGCCGAATTGTTCCCTAAAAAGAGAGCCATTATTCCGGTGGAGAGTTCTATTATCTAGATAGCAATTTAAAACCCTTTGAGGACGGATTTATTTATTTTTAAAATAAATTCACAATAATCAAAAATAATCTTTATTAGAACACATACAATGATTATAAGGACGAAAAAAAATAATAGCACTCTTGGTTTTGCCTGTAGGGCGTGGTTCCCTGAGCTAACCACTAGGAACATAATACTATCACTCCCATTATTGCAAGTCCCTTTAGATATCAAATTTTAATACATTTAAGATTATTTCGAATGAAACAAAAGAAAGCAATTTCTTTTGTCGTTAAGGCACAATCCAATATTACAGGAAGTGCATTTCCAAAGGGTCCTGTGCGGTTCATTTCTTGTACTACATTGGGCGCAACGTACTGATGTTGAACGAACTGGCATATGGTGCGTTCTTGGAATAACGAATTTCCTGCGGTACTATAGTTTTGAACTTATTCATTGTCATTGGTTTTTCGCTTTTCCTGCCACGTTTAGGCATCTCAGGATCTGCACCAATTAGTCCACAAGCAACATTGAGACGAAAAAATTTTAAGGTCAACCCAGACTTCTCATACCTTTGGTCAAACAAAATGAATGCATTTACCAAAGCTACATCTAAAAAATAAAAAAAAAATCGATGCCACCATTTGTGGGACTTGCGGTCTACTTCATATAATGACTTATACATGTCAAATTTGTCTACATAGCCCATATGGTTATTGTAGTCTTTTACCAACAGCGGACAGGCTATTTCTCCTCGAGATCCGTCTTTATTTTTGCGTCCAACTGTTCCAGCTTCAGATGGATTATGAAAGTTACTCAGGAAAAGTACCGCTTTTCTATCCTTCCATTTCAAACATACTATACCATCTTCCGATATACGCCAATCAGAATCTCCTCTGAGTAAAGTTTTGTCATCTTTCAAGTTGATAGGTAAATGTCTTCTATGTTTCTTTGCTGTTCCACAGGCGAAAATTCTATTTGCCAACAGTTCTCTTTGTAACTCCACAGAATTGAAATAATTATCAAAGTACACTTGATCGAATTTTCCGGTAATGCTGCTTGTCAGATCAATTACAACACGTTTTCCTAAATTCTTTTCGGCTTTGTCATCTAGTTTCCCGGTATAAACTTAAAAAGCGCAGACATATCTAGTAGAATCGGCTCTTATCCACACTTTATAGCCGCGTTTTATGGGTTTCATGGGTAAATATTGACGAATGCTACTGCGGCTCTTGAAACGAATCATAGATTCATCTACAGCTTGTTTTTCGTTAGGTCGAAAAGAAGACAGAAACGTCTCAGTCAATGTGTCGAGGAGTATCCTGACTTTGTACAGTTTATCATATGTTCGGTCTGTTCTTTTTGGTTGTCTTTCGTTGTCGTTCAGATGTAAATTACTGAGTAACCACGAAAAACGGTCTCGTGACATCACGGAGCTCATGAAATGATCCCTCAATTCAATTCGTGATGACCAGTAGTCCTTATAGCTAGGAGATTTTTTAATACCCATTATTAGATTTATTCCTAGAAATATCTTAATTTCAGCTACCGTTGTTGGTACAAAACTGTTGTGATTTCCACCATTTTTTTGCAGTGCATACAGATTAGTTTCAAATACTATTTTTTCAAGCAATGCAATCGGAAATAAATGCAAAAATATGTCAACTGGACTTTCGACACTGGCTGGTAATTCCGGTCCTACTTCTTCGGAAAATTTTGATAATTTAGTACAGTTTCTTGTATCAGTTGTCCACACAACAGCTGAGTTTCTGGATTGTAAAGTGGAAAGTGGCATCTCATCGTCACTATCCCACTGCAAGTCATTATTTTGTTCGGTTGCGTTTTTGGTAACTTCACGAATGTTGTCGTCCTCCTCATGGATCAAATGTCACGTCCATTTGTTCCATAGTTTCAATGTTTTCATCTAAAAAGATATCACTTTCGTGTACGCTCGATGCTTCTGATTCAAGGTCCGAAGGAATTTTGTCCAATATCTCAAAAAATTTGATTTCCATCCATATTTTCCAGATCAAGATAAGACCATTTCGATCTTCCTAAAAACCATTGTAAGTTGTGAATACTCGTAGGTTCCTTGTGGTTACTACACTAAACCACACAATGAATCATCGAATAAATTGAAAAAACAATCAATATTCAAGTAAAACTATAGAAAGCAAATCTCTAAAGTAACTATTTTATATAAATAAATGCATTAGTATCTGCCATTGTTAATAATTTTTAATAAAACAAACCACAAACTAACTTTACAAATACACCACTCTGCACCTAACCTACCACCACGTGTAACTGTTAAAAATGCGCCAAAGCAGTCAACAGCAGCGGTATCAAAACATGCTTTGTAGTTTAGGCAACACACCTAGCACGGTGGTTACCTCATAATACCAGTAGGAACTTAGGAAAAAATAATTTAATTTGTGGTTACTCTAGCTAACCGGTAGGACTCAAAGGGTTAAAACGTCGTTGGGGTCAAAATAAAAATCACTAGTTAATAAGGATGCTTCTCGCTCCAATTGACAGTAGAAGATATTCTAAAATCGTGCAATTTTTTCCCATAAGAGGACATTCGTTTCTGCCATGTGACAGAGATGTCATCATCATTTAGAATTTCTATTTTCTTGTTTTTTAATTTTCTCTTTATAGTGGCATGTACACTACCGCACTCCATCATAGTGTGACCTTTTACTAAAAACTTTTCAAATACAACTACATTATATTGTGAAGAAAGGCAGATCAATGCATTGGCCAGTGTTGTGTTTCCATTTTGATAGTTGCAGCCATCAGAAAAAATTGTTATGGCTGCTGTGGATTTCGTCAAACCAATAACATGTTGCTTCTCTGCTGACGAGATCGTAACAGGTAAAATTATGGAACACACATTTTGTTTTAAAATAGATACATGATGCAGACTCGTAGGATATTCCCAACTTTCTTTCTGATCGAGCTGTATCCTGAACTGTCTTTTTTTGGTTCCCCAGTCTACGAAATCTTAGGTACTCCTTCCCTTGAGCTCGTAAATTTGCATTGGTGGTTCTTTTATTTTTAATTTTTTTGTTTGCGTGGAATTTGGGGCAAAATTAGCTTTGGACGTTTCTTGACTAACGACAGGTTCCTCAAAAGAAGAAGTAAAGCTATTTTCATGAGTTTCCTCGGATCAGTTTAAACCACTGTGATAATCTTCAGTTTTGTTGACCTCTTCTTCGTGGAACAATGTACTATTTCCAGCACTCGGTATTTTTATTTCAATATCGTCCAATTGACTGAATTCAGGAACCTCTTGTCGTACAGAATTATAGTCTTCAAGCACCTGCATTTTTAGCAGTGTTTGTTGTTTGCAGTTGTAGTTCATTTTCGTTTTAACCGCAAACTGTCCCGTTCTCTGCTATTATGACTTCGGCATTTTCTATTAGTTGTTCGAAATTTTGCAAAAAATGAATTTACTTGGGTAAAATCATTCGCATGATCTGAAGTACTACTTTGATTAAGCAAACAAAGTTCTAGTATTTTTTACCCTCGACTAACCATAATTATGAAAACTGTAAATAATAAAAACCTAAAATGAAATCAAACCTTTGAGACCTGCAAATATAAATACATAATGTTATGAAAAAAGTTAACTGTGGCAACATCGCCAGCTGTCAAATGGTAGTTGGCCCTCTTAAGAAAACTGTCGAAACCTGCAATATGAACTGCAGCTATTAAAACACAGCTCCTCTCATGAAACAGTACACCACGTCTGAGTTTTCCCCTCCTTTTTTTCTTTGATGGAATGACGCAGTTTTGGAATTAAAACAGCATAATATTGCCCATCAATTATAGTCTGATCACGTGGTATAAAGTCTATGAGGATAATTGCTTCGGGATCCCAAAATAATTATGGCCATGATCTTCCATGCAGATGCAGTTGTACGAAACTTCCGAGGGGGTGGTGAATCCTTGTGTCTCCATTCCATACTCCCTCTTTTTGGTTCAGGATCACAATTGTAAACCCAGGTTTCATCCACAGTAACGAATCTTGCTAGGAAGTGTTCAGAATCTCGCTTAATTAAGCCCAAATTCGTCTCTGAACTGACGTATCGACCTGGTGTCAATATTTTCGGTACCCATCGTGCAGCCATCATATTGAGACCTAATTCTTTATATAAAATGATTTTTACACTACTGTAGTATTTAAGTTGGTAATAAGTTAGTGAGTCACCAGATAAGAATTGAAATGTTAAGTTGAACAGTATAACATATTCTAGAAAAAACGTTCTCTACGTTTGTCATTCCAAAACGTCTGAAATCAGACAACTGACCACCTTTTAATGGTAATGAAATAAATAAATTCCTGGACCATCAGTACAACATCAAACATACAAAAACAACCCCTTATTGGCCAGAAGCTAACGGCATGGCAGAAAGGTTTATAAAGACTCTAAAGAAGTCACTAAAATGCGCACACTTAGAAAATGATCAATTCGAGTCACACAGAAGCACACCACATAGTACTACTAATAAATCACCATTTGAAATCGTTTTTCAAAGGGAAGTAAACAATCTACTCCCCATGACAACAAAGAAAAACAATAACAGCGAGATCATGCGAAAGGACAAGATAAACAAAACAATCCAAAGAATGTACGCAGATAAAAGAAGAAGGACAAGAAAAAACAATTTTAAAATTGGTGATATAGTTCTGTGCAAGCAAGCCAAAAGAAATACTTTGACACCCCACTTCCATCCAGACTCTTATAAAATAATTAAAATTAACGGAACCAAAATAACAGCAAGTAGGAGAGAAAGAATAATAGAGGGAAACGCATCGTTTTTCAAAATCTTTGTTTCTCCGCCAAAATCCAAAATCCAATTCAAACAAATCCTGCATCGGTTTCTCCAAAAGAGCAGCCAAATAAAAATCAGATTTCCAAAAACACCAACAGTGGAAAACAAGTATGAGGATTCTGAACATCAACCAAATGAGAAGAAACCCAACGAAACTGTAGGAGAGCTGCTTCAAGACTACGTCCATTAAGACGATTGCAGAAGCCCAAACTGTTTGAAGACTTCGTTGATATGAAGTAGACGAATGATTTTTATTTTTTTTTTTTAATGAAATGTAACAAGAATTATTTAAAAGTAGAGGAGAGGTGTAGTATTTAAGTTGGTAATAAGTTAGTAAGTCACCAGATAAGAATTGAAATCTTAAGTTGGTATAGAATAAAAATGATATCTTTTAGTGGTGAGATAGAGAGATGGTGGTCATTTAGAGTAACGAGTTAATATTGTGTGAAGAACCACTACAGCTACCTATTGAAAAGCCACAAGTCTGAGGTATGAATTCAGGACTGTTTTCTTTGAAAACAACAGTTTTCGACCGTTCAAGACCAACACTTTGTTCACACGTCTCTCTCAAAGCCAATCTCTTGCTCAATGTGTTACCACCTTATATGAAGGGACAAACTCGTTCAATACTTGTACCATATCCATATGAAAGTGTTGATAACCGCTTTACCATCTATATCAAGGATATGTCAATAATATCTGAACTGCCCTCGTATCTTCGCAAGTACATTTCAAATTCAACAATTTAATTATTCTCCATGAGTCGTGATATTTGAAGATCGAAACATTTACTTAATTACAAACACATAACGATATAAACCGGTTAATAAATTAATTAATTTTTTTTCGTCCAATACAGAATGGACGAAAATTTGAAGCACCTAAATACAATAAAGTCGTCTACCTTGATGAGGCAATATGTTCCAGTAACGCTTTTAAAGCACTTTCTCGAATGTACACACCAAACAAGTCTGCACACAATTGTGTCATGAAGATATAACATCATTTAAAACCATGATGTCTCTCAGTGAATACTGTTTTTATCTCCTTGTTGTTTTAGTTATCGTTTTAATAGTTTTAAAAATATTTGCTCATCTTAGTTTGGGTGTATCTAGGAGCAACACTTGTCTAGTTGGTAAGACTGTTCTGATAACAGGGGGGAATTCTGGTAAGTTACTTTCAATTCCAACACAATAAATTATACTACCTATATTTAAAAACAAAAAACTAGTCTTCATTTTTCTTTAATTTTTGTTTATATTTATTCTAATTAATGGATGAACTACTTACCTATATATATATACGAGTATATATGTATACAACAATCTCTACATAATTATTAAGAACGCTTATGTAAATATATTACACGGTAATAATTTGCCGTTTTTTTAAGAGACTGTTTGAAGTGTCCGTTAATCATGTTTGGAATTGCAAATTTTATCAGCGATGGCAATTGATAAAAAAATATATTCACCTGTGAAGATTTTATATACAAGATCCGTCAAACCTCAATATTTTCTCTGATACCACTTTAAGCTACAAAACTCAGTATAAAAGTATAAAAGAAGAAGTTATTAGTATGCAACTGGAGTGAATGGTGGCAAGAAAGTAGCAGAAAAACGAATAAGTTTTGATATATGTATGTATGCATGAAAGATACTGTAAATCTGCATTAACACTTTCATAGTTATAGAAACAAAAGAAACAGTTACACTTTTTCGATATACGAGGGTGATTCAGATATTATTGTTTTTGACATTGAATAAAACGACTTGGAAAAGTCCCCCTAAGACGTTAGTAACTCTCCTTCAGAAAGAAATGTTTGGTATTAGGCTGCAAACCACTCGTTTATCTCTATGATCATCGTCACGAAAGTGAATCCCATGAAAGTGCTAATCTGAAGAATAGAGCGGATTTTGGAATATTGCAAAGCCATGGCCAAATCCGTCTCTGAAGTGACCTTTCGACCTGCCGTCAACATTTCAGGTACCCATCGTGCAGCCACCTTATTGAGACCTAATTCTTGATATAAAATGGTTTCTACGCTACCTCTATTGTAGGGTGACCAGATTTTCCAACTTTGAATGCTGTACACATACACGCACGCACGGCATATAACGAGCGGTCAAAAAAACGCCTACTTACCTAAATAGTTTTTTTTTTTAACACTCGTATGTGATATAAAAATAACAAAAAAACAAGGTACCTATAAATATTTTTCTGCGGAATGAACTTTTTTCTATTTTTAGTAAAAATTCTTCACAAGAATTAGCTATATTGCGACGAACCATGAGCGTTGCTTTTAAAGTCTCAACGCCTAATTGTGACTTTTCATTGGCCCAGATGTTATTCATCACTGAAAAAGTCCTTTCTGTAGGAGCATTCGTCCCTGGTAGACAGAGTGAAAACTCAACCACCTTTAAAATGTTCCCGAATGGAATATCTTGTTCCTTAAAAAAACCGAAAACTTCTAGCCACCTCAATTCAAGTGGCACATTTCTATTAGGTTAGGTTAGGTTAAGAGTGGGGTGGCATGCGGGCCTGTTTCACCGCGACCTTTACAGGTCTATTGTGATCCCCTTTACCTTAGAGAACGCTCTCTAGTTTCGCCTTCTTAATCAGACTTATCATTTTTGAGAGCGACTCTTTTGTGTAGCCGTTGGCTGTGGGGTTCTCTACCCCCATTGCTAGAAACCTTGTCCTCGCTAGGCCGTCACAGCGGCACAAAACATGAACTGGGGTTTCTTCTTCCTTTGACAGAATCTGCAGAGAACATTTTCTGCCAGGCCAGCCTATTCAGTCTGCAGTGACCGGTCATCAGACTTACTATCATTTTGACAGTCTTCCTGTCTTTACTCAGTAGGTCTTCAGTAAACTTAGGCCTCTGTTCCCTTAGGAACTCCTTAGCCTGTCTTTGTCCTGGCGATCTTACCCACCATTCCTTGGACTTGTTTTGTGACCATTCGTAGATGGACCTCTTAATTTGTGATTTGGTAGTGCCGAAAGAAGGGGCCGCTCCTATGAAAGGCCTTGACGAGCCTCGTCTGGCCAGCTCATCGACCGCTTCGTTTCCCTTCACTCCCATGTGGCTGGGGACCCAGGCCAAAGTGATTTTCCTTAGGGTGCCCGCCTCTTACGCAGTCCCAAACCAGCTTTGAGTCAGCACTTGCGGAACTGATAGCTTTAAGTGCTGCTTGGCTGTCAGAGTAAATAGCGACGCTTTTTCCTGGTTCGGTCAATCTGTCTACTTCTCTGACACAGTGGTAAATTATACCACCCAGTAATTTTCTCATCAGTCACATATTTCTTAAGAAAAGTAACTTCGTCAAATAAAAGATTTTCATCAATTGTATGTGTTGGAAAACGCTCTGACATAAAAGAGATACAACTTTGAACGACGTTCCATTCCGGTACAATTTTTAATTCCGTCCATTCGAAACAGTTTATTTCTTTGAATTGCACTGACCACAGTTTTAAATAATCTAAACAGTTTTGATAAAACATGTTCACATGATTAACAAACCATTCTCTGTTTATGTGACCATCCTCGCAAAGCTTTCGCAAGTCATTTTTAATTATAAGAGGTAAAAAATTTTCATCTTTTCTGGCTTGCAATTTTAAAATTAATTTATTTATTTCGCTTGAAATTTGTACTGCACTACTTTTATTATCTTCTACTATTTTTACAGTTTGGTACAATAAAGAAGATTGGCAATGCATAAATTTTAGCCACATTTCAGATGTTTCGTCACTGAAAACTGGACACTTTTCAAGCGACAAGAAATAAGACTTTAATGCCTGAAATAATTTAATTATTCTTTCTATAGCTGGCATGAGGGCAAGCCATCTGGTTTTACTGCTATTCAATATCTTATTATACTCTACGCCAGTTTCATCGCAAATTTTTTTTAATGATTCGACACGCACTGTAAAGATGTAGAAATGGAAATAAATTTTTTCAACAACAGTTTCTACATCTACTGGTAATAAGTCGGCAGCTGTTTTTATCGTATTGTGAACAATATGAGCTGCACAACCTATTCCTATTATGTTCTGATATAAATTTTCATTTAATTTGTGATATACATTTTTTATGCCCTTTCTTGACACCCCACCAAAATTTGTATTGGCATTATCAGCGCAATACGCAGCTAATTTATCTTCTAATTTGTTTTTCTTTAAAATTTCGATTAACGAGTTTGCTATAACTTTAGATGTTTCTCCTGGCAGTGAAACAAAATCCATAATTTTCACACAAATACCAAACTCTAAACTGAAATACCGTACTAAAGTGGGAGACAATTTGATATCTTTATGGTTGGATGCATCTGAAAAAATAGATATGTAATGGACTTTTTCTAATTCCTTCCCTGCATATGGTGCCAAAACCTTTTTCACAATAGCTTCTGACTTCGTTCTCGAACAAGTAAATTTATTTTCAAATTTTTTCTGAATTATTTTACTTGTGCAATCCATAGAACGAAAACTGTGGTTGTGGGCTACAGTGTGGAAGGAAAATAGTGCTTCTGATACCACCAAATTTGCTTCTTTTGTTCCAAATTCTTTGTTTCTAAAATGAGTAATTAAACTACTAGAAGAAGCCGCTGCAGAAACCATTTTCTTATGTTTTTCTGATGATAAATGCCTAGTAATGTCCCTTCATCCACCCGATCCAATTGAAAAAAAACTTAAACATTTTTAGCATGTCACATCGGTTTCTGTTTTAGCTTTTTTAATAAATGGGAACTCTTTCGCTAATTCTTCTGTAAAATTGCACAGACGTCTTTTAGCTTGTGACATTTTTAATTACGTAGCAATAGCAATTAATGGCGCGATGATTAAAGCTGGGTAATGTGTGTAATCCTGTGTGAATTTAAATATGCATTAGGTAATTTTGAATTATGAATAAATGTTTTACCTCTGAGCGTAGGATAATCGAGGAAGGGTTACAATTATTAACCCACAACCATAACATTGACAACAATAAACGGCATTTCAGAACACAACATACAACCCACACAACCGCGTCTCGTATGTGATTCATCGAATTTTCCTGTCGGTGTAACAAAAATTTGTTTTGTAAACTGAACTATCGACAAAACTGGGTAAACTAGGTATTATACTATTCTTATTCAACATCAGTGTCGTTATGCTACTACTACTCCACACAAGAGGTCTCCAGTCATTTAGGTTAGGAATAAATGAAAATTGTAAATGGTGTACGTTTGCTGTACGGCCTAACTTAATGCTGTACAATACAGCAAAATTCCGGACGTCTGGTCACCCTATCTATTGAAAAGCCACAAGTTTGAGCTATAAATTTTACAATGATTCATCTATATTTCGGCATCAAGTCACAGACCAGATCAATGTTTTCTTTGCAAACAACAGTTTTCGGCCATCCAGCATCAACGCCTTGTTGACAGATCTCTCCCAAGGTCAAGTTTAAAATCCCTTGCCCGATTCTTTACCACCTCATATTAAGGTACAGATGCAGCCAATACTTGTACCATATTAACTAAGTGACATTAGTGACGACTATGAAAATCAACGCCATCTATATCAGGGAAAATACTATCTGAACTGCCCTCGTACAGAGAAATGTAATCTTGTATAATCAAAGCTTTTGAATTATTCTATAATTTATTTAACGTTTCTTTTCGATGATTTCTATTTTCGCGGATATCGACTTGAAAATGTGTCACACGTTATTGAAATAATTTTATTGCATTCTACATGAATAATGAATAAATTTAAGCCATCGTCGTTCGTACAGTAGAACCGTCCTAGCATGTTGTTGTTAAAATTATAAAAAACATAAATGACGTTTCTAATGCAAATAATATTTTTGTGATAGACATGCTAAAATCCTAATAGAAAGTGAACCTTATTTTTAATGTAAAAAATAATCGACTTAAATTTCGTTTTTAACCCAGATATGGATACTGTCCTGCTAAAAGCACACCTGTCTTGTTTGTTTCTGTAATAAATTTGTTCAATGTTGGTTATTATTTTGCGGACATTCATTCAAATCTTTCATTACTTTGTTTGTCTAAACGGGCTAAAATAATAAAGTTTTAAATTAAACCAAAGCTAAACTGCCACATCATACGTTTATCAAGAAAGAATGTCCCAAATATTCTAGGATATAGATGGTTAAGTAGTGACATCATATCAGTATTAAAAAAGTTTGAAGAAAATAACAAAAGACTGGCACATCTGCTAGCAAAAGTATCTGAATACAATTCATGAAAAAGAGTTTTTTTAAGTAATTAAATATGGATTAAAATAAAATGGTACCAAAATAGAAGCAGTTAAAAACAAGTCAACATCCAAAAATATCAAACAGACGTTTAAAGAGTCCAAGGTATGATCATATGCCTTGAAACAATTCTGAGTATTCTTCTTCTGGTTTAGTATAAAAACTAAAAAAATATAGACTCTTCAGAGCTTTAAAAAAAAGTAAAATAGCGAAGAATTAGATATTGAATAGGATAAACACAAGTTTGCTTAATTAAAATGAATTTAAATATGTCACAACAAAAGAAAGAAGCCACTTGTAAACATGATAGATAGAGACGAAACATTAAAAACATTGAAAAAATAGATCAACAACGAAAGGATGGATGGAGAAGATTAAACGAAGAAGAAACGATTATACAAGTCAAAAAGCTGTCTTCCTCATTTTTTGAAATGATTATCGATCTGTCATATGAATTGTCAATCATGGCTGTCAAATTGATTATAATTATACAGGGTGTTTCCTAATTGAATGTCAATATTTTAAGGGACGATTTTTTCGTCCATTTTAAAAAGAAAACTTCATATGAACGCATGACCTAAACGTCTTAATTTTTGAGATACAGGGTGGTAATGTTTTCAAAAATTAAAAGTTTTTCATTAATTCTTGTAATACTACTTTAGATATTTTAATGAAATGTGGTATACGTGTACTATGTATCAAGAGGCATTATTGAGTGCACCACATTTTTTTGTAATTCCACCAGTGGCCCACCATGATAGATAGAGACGAAACATAGAAAACATTGAAAAAATAGATCAACAAAGAAAGGATGGATGGAGAAGATTAAACGAAGAAGAAACGATTATACAAGTCAAAAAGCTGTCTTCCTCATTTTTTGAAATGATTATCGATCTGTTATATGAATTGTCAATCATGGCTGTCAAATTGATCGATTATACAGGGTGTTTCCTAATTGAATGTCAATATTTTAGGAGACGATTTTTTCGTCCATTTTAAAAAGAAAACTTCATATGAACGCATGACCTAAACGTCTTAATTTTTGAGATACAGGGTGGTAATGTTTTCAAAAATTAATAGTTTTTCATTAATTCTTGTAATACTACTTTAGATATTTTAATGAAATGTGGTATACGTGTACTATGTATCAAGAGGCATTATTGAGTGCACCACATTTTTTTTTTAATTCCACCAGTGGCCCACCATGATAGATAGAGACGAAACATAGAAAACATTGAAAAAATAGATCAACAAAGAAAGGATGGATGGAGAAGATTAAACGAAGAAGAAACGATTATACAAGTCAAAAAGCTGTCTTCCTCATTTTTTGAAATGATTCTCGATCTGTCATATGAATTGTCAATCATGGCTATCAAATTGATCGATTATACAGGGTGTTTCCTAATAGAATGTCAATATTTTAGGGGGCGATTTTTTCGTCCATTTTAAAAAGAAAACTTCATATGAACGCATGACCTAAACGTCTTAACTTTTGAGATACAGGGTGGTAAAGCTTTCAAAAATTAATAGTTTTTCATTAATTCTTGAAATACTACTTTAGATATTTTAATGAAATGTGGTATACGTGTACTATGCATCAACAGGCATTATTGAGTGCACCACATTTTTTTTAATTCCACCAGTGGCGTTCGTACGGAATCTCAGCTACCTATTTTCTTTTTAAAATTGACCAAAAAATCGTCCCCTAAAATATTGACATTCAATTGGGAAACACCCTGTATTAATATTTACATTACAATAACTTACCAAACTTAAATACTGATTCACAAAGTTTAAAATTAGTCAAAATTTCGATAAATATCAAGATAATTGGACAAACTCTAGAGAGTTCACTACGAACATCAAAGGATATTTAAAAAAGCCAGAAAAAGAGCAAACTTATCGCTTTATTAAACAGGAATGAATGCAGCAACAATAGAATTAATATCGGAATGTCAAACATGTCAAAAATATAAAAAAAACTGGCAATCACAGTCTAACTTCTTTTCTTTCTTGGCCTTCACTTTTTAAATTAAATTTTATCTTCTTTTTTGGTTTAAAGAAATTGGAGATTCTGGATCCTCTTTCTCTCGTATGGGTCGGATTTGTTGTCCTTCTATGAATATGGCCTTCTATGAATATGGTGAGGTCCAAGAAAAATTGTGTTCTTTCAACAAGGGAGAGTATTTGCTGAGAACTGGGTCGAATTAATATGTCTCGCAGATTTAGAAATTTTAAACTTTGACGTTTAATTGTTGCAATATCTCGATGGAGTGTCGAACTCTAACTTTAGATGGTGATTGATCGTGTGCAACAACATTTAATAACAGGGGGTTGGTGGTTTGCCTAACTCTTTCCAAGGTTGATCTAGCGGTATTTTTAAGATATTTTTGTAGGCTGACTATCTGCAAGTCTCCTCACAGTTAGCCGTTGTAATTGCAAAACCCATTGCACAATCAAAAGTTTGTTTGTAAAAACAATCTTTATATTGGAAGTATGTGGTGTTTAGATTCAGGTCTATTGCTTTGAGAAGTCCTTCTGTCTTTTTTGCGATACTAGTTTTAACTCATTTAATTAGTACGTTTGTGTACAAGGACATTAGATCCAACGATACTAGTACCTATGCTATTTGGTGGGATTTTACAGTTGGTTATAATTTTTTTTTAATCGAATGAGCTTTTTATTACTGATTCTGTTTTCCCAATGAAATTTGACGAACAATTCACCAGGAATTTAGACAAGTTGTAATAGGGGCTATCCCTTAATTATCCTCTAGTGAAATTAAATATCTGGGTATTGTTTTAGATCAAAAACTTACCTGGAACAGTCATCTTTGGCAGAACCTTGGGGCTTGGTCCTCTAGACTTACTTGACTATAGTCAGATTCATGGTTATATACGCATCGCTGGTATAGTGGCCCAAAACAAATGAAAAACGAGGACAAGTCATGCTACAAAAAATAGCTAGAAGATAAAATGGATAGAAGATTTGCTTGCGTAGGCATTACAGGCACAATTTGCCCCTGTCCAACTGCAGCGATGGAGATCCTATTAAACCTGATTCCCCTGCGCCTGTAGGTGAAGAGGGAAGCTATGATGGACGCCGTCAGATTAGAACGAAACACAACTTTCAAGTCAGGAGACTTAATAGGCCATTTCCAAAACTCTGAAGAATTAGGAGGACTGGTTAAACTAAAAGATCATTCAAGACACTGAGATTCGATTTCGACAATTCAAGTTTGACAAACAGGGAGTCTAGCGAGATGTAAGGTCTCGATAGCACTGGATACTAGCCCAACAATTTTTCAGGCAGAAGTGGGCCCAGGAATGTCTGTCTCAGATAGCCAATCAGCATTAACGGTTCTGAGAGCCTACACTTCTAAATCCAAGCTAACATAGGACTGCTTGCTCACCCTCAATGCTCTGGTCCAAAGAAACACACTAAGAGTCACACTGATATGGGTACCAGATCACTGGAGGTGTGAGGAGAACTAAACTGCCGATGGCCTTGCAGAAAATGAGGCAGTGTTCAGATTTATTGGACCAGAGCCATTTTGTGGTCTTACCAAAATCTATATAAGAGCTAATCTTCAACAGTGGGAGAGCGAACAGAAAATCTCCTACTGGATGAACACCACAAAACAAAGACAATCAAAAAAAATTATTATTTTTTTAGCCATCAGGGCTAAACACAGTAAGAGAAGAGAGGCAGCATTGTCTGCACAACCCACATCTTCTCTAATCTAATCTAATCTAATCTATCAGGAGGCTTTGTATACTTGAAATAATAGATCGTAGTAGGTTGCTATTTTTATGCAGTTTAGGAGGATTTCTTGGGGAGGGGTTGGTCGTTATGTATTTTTTAAAAATTTGATGTTTTAGGTGATTTTTCCAACTTGTTGTTAAATCATTATTTTATTTTTGATATTTTTTTATTGAGTCTCTTTAAGATTATTATTTGAGGATTATTTTTTATAACTTTTCTGATTTCGTTTATTTCATGTACAGTTTTACATAAAAAAGTTGCAAAAATATGAACTAATTTTTATTTTGAATTCGCTATAACTTGTTTATTTATATTTTATTGTTTTTCAAATTAGTTCACTAAAAATATTTGACACTGACTTGGTGAAAATTTCACCGCATACATTAAATATATGTTAGAAATTAGAATTAAAATGATCCGGCGAAAGTTGTTGGTCGAGTTAGAACATTTAATCGGTGAAATATGTAGGTAGTACAGCATCAAGAACAAAGATAACTTGTTAAAGAAATACAAAACAACAATTTTTTAAGAAGAAGTTAGATTGTTTCCTAATATGTTTTTATAATTTATTAAATATATAAACAGAAAGCTTATTTTAAAAAATGCACTTAAATTATTAATGTCAAGAAAGTAATACTTACGTTTAAATGCAATTAAGCCGGTAATCACAGTGGTAAACTGTTAAGTCTCTTATCCATTAACAACTTTCACTGCTTATTATATTATTATTTATTCACTTAATTAGGATTACCAATAAATAATATTTAAGTTACGATGTCATGATTAAATAATTATTTTCGATTCTAATTTAAATGGATATAAAGAGTTGTAGGTGTTAGTATAAAAGACACAACTAGTAACAAGTTCTAATATTAACGTCAAACTAAATTGAGATGCATATTGCTTTCACTAAAGAAGGAAATAAGAGTTTATAGGCGTGTTTATATCTAACATTATACACAATCTTCTTTAAGTTAGAAATGCTGTCCGAAAACGTCTCGATCTTCATATGAAAATCACATATTATATAACCGATAATTTCGCACAAATATATTCATGTTATCCGATAATTTTATTTCCCCGAATACTACATAGAAATATTGTTATAGTTTACGGTAACAACTAGTTAGAAATAACACTAGTTTAGAGTTTAGTCGGCCACCGTTCGCATTTCTTAGAATAAACTAACCAATTGAAACGAAAGCTGCGATGGTCCATTCTTTAAAATACATTTCCTTTAAGATGCCTGCGGTTATTTTATATTCCGTTATTCTATACTATTTCTACTATTAAAAAAACCGTCTAGCATGCAATCGACATACTCATTACACACCGAAACCTATTTTTAATGAACTACATAAATAATTACTAGAAACGGAGAAATAATATAACATTAACAATGGACTTGTTACCGATTTTTCTGTTAAATTTGTACTTAATGGAATGCTGCGTTTAAAGCGTTCGTTTTAAAAATTATGATTTTTAGATTAATAATAATAATTCCCAATTATTGTTCTACCCTCATCTAGAAAATCAATCATGATTATTCCATTGCAGTCCCAAAAAAATTAAGCAGATTTTTTAACACAAAACTTCTTAGGCGTTGGAGAACTAGAGTGTCTCCATTCCATCAATTCTTGCTTTGTTTCTGGGTCGTAGAAATATATCCAAGTTTCATCCAAAATAACAATATGGCTTAAGAAATCTGCATCATTTTCAAACCGAGCACAGACACCAATTAGCATCTCCGTGGGTGGTGAGAGCCTCCTTTGATCGACAAACGTCAAATTCCTTAAGCTCTTCATTAACGTGACGTTTTTCAGGTCGATAATAACATCAGTGACATGATTCAAAAGGTTGAGGAGTGTCTGTAAATCATTAATCGCTATGAGCTACAAATCCTACATGAACAGTGTTGAATCGTCAATTATGAATAATCCAAGAGAGGTTTTCAAGTACATCCAAAATATGCGTGGCGTGTCACGTATTCCCAATACATTAATATACCTATAATGACGCTCCAATTGACTCTCCGCAAAGTGTAGTGGATGCATTTGCAGATACCTTTTCCGCCATATATCAAACTAGCTCTCCTGTTTCCATTGATTACAGTCCAGTGAATCGGGTACCCTTTGTGTTGTCCAGTGTTACCGAGGATGAATTGGTCAGAATAAAGTCTTCCTTTCCTGAAGATTTTGGCTCCGGTGACGATTTAATTCCAAATGTGATGGTGCGTAATACGGGACTTGCTTTAGCTAAATCTTTAGCCAATATTATCATTTTCTCAATTAAAACTATGGACTTTCCTTCACGTTGGCAACGGACGCGAATTTGTCCCGTTTTTAAGAAGGATGACAGAACCAGATTGGAAAACTACAGACCAATCGCGATTCTATCAAATTTCGCCAATGTTTACGAGAATGTAATATATTCATGTATATACTTTAACACAAGATCTTTTGTTTCGCCGTACCAGCATGGTTTTATTCGTGGACGGTCAACGGTAACTAATTTGGTTTCTCTGACACAAGCAATCTCTCAGGAGTTGGACAATCGAGGTCAAATCGACGTAATCTACACGGACTTCAGTCGTACTTTTGATACAATAGATCACGGGATGCTTCTTAAAAAGTTATCTTGTTTTGGTTTTAGCCCATCCTTACTTAAACTTTTGCAATCCTATTTAAATAACAGACGCAATTACGTCTTTTACAATGGCTTTAAATCATTTGAGTTTTGTCCTTCATCCGGTGTACCTCAAGGCTCCAATTTGGGACCTTTACTTTTTACTCTGTTTATTAATGACCTTCTTGACTCGTTCTCGTGTCCAGTTCTTGCTTATGCGGACGACCTCAAAATATATTCTTCTATAAAGACTTGGAACGATGTCTTAAATCTTCAACAAAATATAAATATTTTATCAGAATGGTGTTCCAACTTCAGCTTCAAATTAAATATTAAAAAATGTTGCTACATTACTATACCATCAACTTACTGTGTTGGAAATAATTTGTTGAAAAAAGTCGAAAGTGTCAATGATCTTGGAGTACTTTTTGATTGTCGTCTTAACTTTAGCAATCATATAAACTATATCTGTGCCTCAGCTTCAAGAACATTGGGTTTCGTTATTATGCGCTGCTGTAAATATTTTAACAATATGCCACTATTGAAAACGCTGTATTTCAGCTTCGTTGTTAGCAAGTTAGAATATGCTTCACAAGTCTGGTCTCCAAAATACATTTACTTACAGCTCTCTATTGAGAAAGTGCAGCGTAGATTTCTAAAATATCTTTCTTTTAAAAATACTGGAATATATCCTCAGCGTGGAGTAGATTATACACTACTCTTAGAAGCACACGATGTTCAGTCCTTCAGCTACCGCAGAGAAGTTCAGGATGCACGGTTCATATGGAAGCTCTCTAATGGATGGATTGATTCCCCTTACCTCCTTTCCTGTTTGAACTTTTTTACTCCCAGAATCTCCTCTCGTTCGTCTCCCCCCGTACTGTAATTGGTAAACCGTTGGACAAATATATCATATTATTATTATTATTATTATTATTATTATGATCTAGCGCCTCAAATACTCAAACTTAGAGATTGAATCTGCTCCAAAATCGCTTTTTACGCATGCTTGTCGAATCTTCCTGATCTAGATATTCTAAACTTGAGTACTTAAGTGAGGACGATGGCTAGATCTACGCTTGAAGAGGGTGAAAACACAGTGTATTTTGGAGGACCTTTAACAGCGCCAAGCCCCACCTCTGCAGTCCGATTAACATTTCCAGTCACGCGGTCGAATTAGACGGCTCTCATTAATAGACAAGAAGGCTAAAGGGTATCTCATTCAGCCTTGCCGTAAAGCGATTTTTAAGTATTCTTTTCCAATCACGTGTTACTATAGCATTGAACAGATTTCGTAAATCTTTACCTAATATATACCAAGGCAGTTCAGATATTATTGTCGCTGACATAGAATAAAACGACATGGAAAGGTGAAAAGTATTCTTTGAGTTTGAAGAATACATGGAAGCCACTAGGGTCCAAAGCTGCAGAATAGAACGTATGTTGGAAAATTTCGAAGCCTTCATTATGAATTGCGACCATTGAAACACAGCTTCCATTTGATAAAAAATCGAATAGGATCTATACAACTAGCCTTGGCAAAAAAATGAAAGGGGGACGCTCGAACCCATCAACTCTGAACGTTGCTATGAAAAGCATGTCAACTTTTTATCATTGATAATTTTTTGCGAAAAAAAAATCCTCTTACTAATACGGAGGAATCATTAAACTTAGTATTTTAGGCAGGATGCATGCAAAGCTCGCCATACTCAACCAGTTAGCCCACCTCAAAGTATGTGAGATTTCGTCTCTCCTTCGTATTCCATAAATGAAGCGCAAACACGATTTCTCCATTCTTTGAACACGATCTGAATCAGACTCTGTTAGGCAAGGGCTATATAAACAGACGAGCAATGAGTAACCATAGACAGCACTAATGATTCGCATACAAATAATTTCAATTTTTGATGAAAGAAGAAGATTTGATTAAAGATGAAGATGTCTATTATTGAATAACACTCTCAATTTGCAGTGAGGATCAGGATTAAGCTTTAAAAAGTGTTGCTCCGAGATAGCACACAATGCCTCCAAGTCGTCATTAATCATTTTGACTGCATTTTTTCTATCATCCATGAAGAAGGAATGGTAAAGTTGACTATCATCAGCGTAAAAGTGATAACGGCATGTATTTAGTGCAGTAGGAAAGTATGAAGTATGGAATGATAAAAGTATGGGGCCGAGAACGGAATCGTGAGGGACACCAGCCTCTAATTCCCGAACATCGGACAGATTATTACCCCTACTCTGAGACGTTGTGTTCTACCAGACAAATAATTCACACAAAACTCGAAGCACTCTCACCGAGACCTATATAATGAAGTAAAGCATGTAAAATCCGATGGTTAATCGTGTCGAAAGCTTTGGAAAAATCCAAGACAACGAACACAACTTTATTTGCATCAATTCCCTTGATAATGTCATCAGTAACGCATGTAAGAGCAGTTTCACAACTATAATTTTTCCTAAACCCAGACTGAAATTTAGGTAGAATATCATTTTTAGAAGAAGATGGTCTGATAATTGGGTCGCTATAATACGCTCAAGAATTTTAGAGATCGTAGGGACTATACTAATAGGACGAAGATCTTTTAATTTAAGAACTTCACTTGTTTTCGGAACAGGAGTAATCAACGCTTCCTTCCATACAGTTGGATAAAGACTATTTGAGATACAAAAATTTATAATGTGTCTCAAACAATGGACAGTAAATGATAAGGAACAATTCAACAGTGCAGTTTCAGAGCTATAACCTGACCGAAATCCTGACTGTACAGATGGCAAGATATCCCTTCTGGAAAGGTAAGTATTTAATTGTGAGGCAACAACTTTTTCGAAAATTTTTGAAAGCGTTGGCAAAATGCTTATTGGCCGCAACTCTCTAATGCTCTGAGGAGGGTTAATTTTTGGCAGAGGACGAATAACAGCACAGCCCAAACAATCTGGAAATACACTGTCCACCAAACAAGAATTAATTAAATGAGTTATATAGGGAATTATTGTCGGACAGCATAACTTAATCATAGTAATATTAATGCAATCAAAGCCCGTAGCAACAGACCCAATCCCCGATATCAACGCACCAACAAAACTCTCCTCAACAGGAGAAAAGGAAAATTCTGAAGAATACTTGCGATTGTTTCTATAGTATGAAATTAACTCATTAACATAGCCAACATTATTGGTAGAGGCTGAGTTTACAAAAGCATCATTGATTTTATTAGGATCACTCAAATGTAACGGGATATTGACCGTTGATCCCCTGCCGAATCCTAAAGTATCCAAATGTCTCCAGAGAGTTTTTTGATCCTTTGTCTTTGAACCATGGTCAAAGTATGCCTTTGTTTCCAACCTAAGAGTGTTAGTGGTTAAGTTTCGAAGGGTTTTGTAGTAGTTCCAATGCTCATTTTTTCTTGTTCTGCGAAATTTAGATTTGGCATCATCACGAAGTTTCATCATTAATTTTAAATTATCGGTCAACCAAGGTGAGCAACGCTTCGTTATCCGACGAGCTATCACTGGAGCATGGCTGTCAAAAAGTGCTAGTAGACTACGATTAAAGAACTCAAGTTTAGAATTAATATCTTTTATAAAGAATATCTGTTGGGAAGGAATTTGCATAAGGTCAACCTCAAATTGATGCATATCAATCGTATTTAAGCTTCTGTAAGAAACTATTTTTGGAGGAGATCTTGTGAATTTAGATTTGATGTTAAAATGAATAATGTCATGATCAGAAAAATCACAATCTGTAACACGGTTATCTAGCACAATATTCTCATTATTGACGAATAAGAGATCAAGCAGCGTAGAAGAGTTGAGCGTTACTCTCGTTGGTTCGTCGATTAATTGTTTGAAGCCAATAGAATCAAAAAAGTTCAATAAATAACAAGTTCTGGGGTCTTCAATCTCTAAGCAATCAATATTGAAATCTCCACAACAAAAAATAGTGTCACAAATCGTCAATCAAAATATTTATAATTACTCTGTAATAATAATATAATAATATAGAAAACTTTAGTTATTGCATGTCCGTTTACAAGTGTTAAGCGTAACAAAATGCCTAGAGTTCGAAGACCTCAAAATTATCACCGTGTTAGTGACTTTGACAGGGGTAGAATTGTTGCCCTATCGAGATGTTGGTTTGTTCTATCGCGAAATTGGCCATAGTGTTAATTGTACTGCAATGACGGTAATGCCTGTGTCGTGTGTGGACAGAAGAAGGTAGAGGAACATGAAGAAGACCAACTGGTCAACCGAGATGTACTACAAAGCGTAAAAATAGGTGCTTCAAACAACTAGATCTACGAAACTGTTTTGCTACAACGCCTCAAATCGCTGACCAATGGTTTGGAGAAGAAGGCAGACCTGTTAATCACGAAGAGGATCATCCTCCACAAATTTTGGATCATTTTGTCGATGTCTAGACGTGTACAGGAGTGTACTCAGCAACAGGGTCACCAAACACATTATTAATTTTTTTCGTGAGATGTCGATCAACCCCCATTATTTTAGTTTTAAAATACAAAACAAATCTTTTAACTTTCTTTTATTTATTAAACTCATTTGTTTCAAGACTACATCATTTAAGCCGAGAATCACTGTAGTTAACATTGTTATCGTTGTATTTGCAAATTTAGTCACGGTTGTGAGTGAACTAAATACTTTAATATTACCACAAAGCAGGTGTTAATGAAATAAAATTTGAACATAGTTTAAATAATTTTGAGAGCATATACAGGGTCATTCACGGAACCAGTTCGTTAGAACTTTTTGATGTTCTTGAAATTCAACATTTCTGAAAACTTAACAAAATTATTGACATTTTGAGAATTATTATTATACAATCTCGAATACAATTTAAATAATAACCACAAATAATAATGAATATTTTCTTTTAAGGTCTAGGATTCGAAACAGCTCTAGCTTTAGCTGGTAGAGGTGCCCGTATTATAATTGCCGACAAAAACGATGCTACAGAATCGATACGCAAAATCCAAGAAGAAACAAATAATAAAAACTTAACCTACAAATACGTCGATTTAAGTTCGTTAACATCCATAAGAAAATTTGCTAAAGAGATAAATGAAGAAGAATCCCGTTTGGATATTTTAATAAATAACGCTGGAGCTAGCGGATTTAGCAACAAATTTACCGAAGATGGTCTACAATTAGGAATCCAGGTTAACCATTTCGGACCCTTCCTATTGACCCATTTATTAATAGGTAATATTTAATTCTAAATTAAATTGGTGTTATAATATATTAATTTCAGATCTGCTGAAGAAATCCGCACCTAGTAGGATCATATTTGTCAGTTCGATATGCGCTTTCCTCAATAATCTTAAAATTGAAAATTTAAACTCGAAATCCGAGATGATGTTTGACGCGTGCGCTGAAGTATGCCTTTACGGCAATACTAAACTGATGAACGTCATAACCGCCAATATTTTAGGCGATAAATTACGCGAATATGGTGTGACAACTTATTCTGTACATCCGGGGTTGGTAAACACCCCATATATCGTAACTTTAAAGGAGAAAATGCTTTGCATCTATGGAAGTTTTTCATGTACAGGATTCTTTTGCCATTATACGGAAAAGTAAGCTACAATCAAATTTTAATATCTAGTTATATAATTATTTATTTTATTTGGATATAGACGCCTTGTGAGGGGGCCCAAACGCAAATAGAATGTGCTCTTTCTAGAGAATTGGAAAAAGAAACCGGGAAATATTATATTGATTGTCGTCCTTTCTTCTTCCCTTGGAAGGTAGCCAATAAGGAGTTTTGTCAGGAATTATGGAAGAAAAGTGAGGAGTTAGTTCATCTTCAAGAATCAGAAAAAATCTTATAAAGATAATTAAAATTACATATATATTCTGAACATCCTGTATAAGTAAAAATACGTTTAAATTATGCATCTCTTAAATACAAACATTTTTGATCTAGATCTCTCCCTTGTATTACTTTTAATAAAACAGCAATTTGAGATTAAAAAATTATTCCCTATATAGGGTGATCAGTATTAGAAGTAGGATAGAGGCTCCTACTCTGATACATTTTTTATAAGCTGAACAAAGCTGAACGTTCTTCAAAAAATGGTAGGGGGAGAGGGACATGGTTTTTCTGCAAGCATAAGAAAGATAAAGATTCTGTCCTTGGAAACTTTACAGTAACATCTCCGGTCGTTGAAGATCTTCTAAAGCATAAAAATTCAACAGCAATTGTTATATTAAGTATTTAAGATATGAAAGATTTAAGGAAAAGGGCAACAGTAATATTGAAAGGCTAAAACTTAGATGGCAATCTAAGAGACAAGATAAAAACAGGGAAGTTGTTACTGAAGGACAAGGAAATGAAATTCATGAAGAAGAATACATAGAAGTTCTTGTGTTGAAAAATTGGATATTTTTGTCACCTTTTTATGTTGAAGAAATGGCCGGCTATTAGAAATCTTTGATCAACCTAAATAAAATATTTCAAGGTGATTAGAAAGCAAAGCATGGTAATCATTTTCCAATTATTGTTTTGACCAATTGCACAATGAACATGAAAAAAATAAATGTGATATCAAGGACTGTCGGCTTGTGGATACAGGTAGGAAATCGACAACACCATAACATTTAATTCATTAACTAGAGACACGTGTTTCGAGAGCTCATGGCTCGTATAATCCCCACCAGCATTGAAAATAGCCTGGTACGTCCAAGGCATACATTCAACGAGTATTTCAGCTTAACTGGCTGGAAGGGCAATCTTTCAAATCACCCATGAAAACTGCGTTCAAGCTGTGCTTCATAAGGAGATTAAGAGGACCAATGTACGGTGACAATGTCATTTTCCTCCTTCCAGGCGTAGCAGAGATGGTTTCATCTTCTTGGCTGATTTTAAGCATTTTGAGTGAATCTAGATTTCCAGATATTTATTTTCACAGAGTGCAACTTTACCCTATCGTATTGAGACTAACATGAATTTCCTTCTTGGCAAGTTTGATTTTGAGAGAAAAAAGGAATAATTTCTAAAGTGGAAGGGGTTGGGTTTGGCTACCTCATAGATGTTTGCCATGCATCAAACGGTGGACACATTGAACATTTATAATTGAAAAAAAAAAGTTTGAAACTTCCTCTTTCCATTGGTATAAAGATTTTTTGATTTATACTTTAATAAATACAATTTTTTAAAAATGAGTCCATCATTTAGAATAACCCTGTATATTATCATCATCGTCCTTATGGTCTTAGTCCCTGGTCTCAGGCCCTGGCCAAAGGAGGAGCGTCCAGGCCTATACCATCGTGTGGAATCACGAAAGGAAAATAGCCAAAAACCATAAAGAAATGATTGGCAGATAAATCGCTCGAATGGTGGAAAAGCTAATACAAATGCTAAATGCACTGATGACCTTTTGAACAAGGGTTGGTTAGGTTGGTTAGTACAACTACTAACAGGACATAACAGACTCAATAAGCGTATGAACAACCTTCCTCTGGCTGAAAAGGCTATGTGTAGAATCTGTCAGACAGAAGAAAAGATTGAAGCTAGAGTGTATTGGCAAACCATATGAGACAAACCCAGCAAGACTAGGAAACCTCATGAAAAAGGCAAAAAAATATTTTTTTTGGAATTAGTGCTCATAATATAAATGTACAATTGAATCGTTTATTTCTAAAAAGGCCTACATCACATTTTGGTGATTTTGAGATTTTTATGTTTACATATTAATTTGACTACTCCCGATCCTTTGATGCTAAAAGGCATTAAGTCCTGATGCCACCTATAGTGTTTACATATTCACTTGCAATAAGTTTAGTGTAAAAGGGATCTAAGTCCATGGACTTAGTTCCTTTTACAATTACATATTAGCATAGATAGCAGCACTGTCTACATTTTATTATAGGCCTGTTCGTTTGAATTGCTAACTTTGGTAAGTTTTGCCAGAAATAGCAAGTGCAGCGAATCAGCATATAGATGTTTGAGCGGATGAATCTGATTTCATCAGCTATTATTGCTCAACATTTGAGGCGTGAGCAAATATAGCTTGCTACTTCTGACACACAGCAATTTGCTGAATGCAAACGAACGAGTGTTTAAAACACCTGTCAGCAGCTAAATTTTAAACGAACACACGGTAATTGACAAAAGTGATATTGAGCACTTCCAGCAACGCAAACGAACAGGCCTTATGACGGGAGGTTAGATTCGTTAACAAGTGTAGTGTATTTTGCAATTTATAAAAATAAGATAGGGAACAGTGTTATGGAGAACACAGGTCCAGGGAATGTGTTAAGTGAACACAGTGAGGATGACAATGAAAGTGATATCGAAGCAATCATGTACGGAAGGTTGTGCCTGCCAAAACCATTGGAGAAAATTGCGGGTAAATTAAAAACATGTACCTATAATGATTCTAATAGGTTTACTGATATCTTACTGTTTGTTTAGATGTCGTTTGAAGTACTTTGTTAATCTCACAGAAGCCGAGAGAATGAACATTTTCAACAAATTTTACAATTTTGAAACTAAAGATCAACAGGATATTTACCTACAAAGATTAATTGCAGTTAGTAACGTTGCCAGGCACAGAAAACGCAAAGAAGATGGAAAACTGAGGCAAAACTCATTTACCCATTTATATTTTGAAGGAAAACACAAGAACAAAAGTATGTCAAACGGCTTTTCTAAATTTACATGCAATTATCAATAAGCGACTAAAGAGGTTGAAGACTTTATTATTAAACAACTTACCGATTCGGATCATCATTTAATACGTTTCAGTTTCATTATACCATTTCATCAATGGTTTCGTTCACATAACTCTTTCATTTGCATCAATTGAATCCTAACGACAAAGATACGAGCTTTGGTTCCTTAAATGTATGTAGTACCTACCTGTAACAGTATTAACTCGCAATGTCAACCAATACATATGAAAAATGGATCATAATTATTGTAAAAGTATAAGAATAGTTTGGAGCTTACGATATAGCGCTCTGACTTTTTATAAAGAATGAAATTGTTTTGAATTTGTAGGTACTTTTTATAGGTAGGTAGGTATATATTTAAATATCTTAGTTATATTTTTCGTTTGTGTCTTTACTGGTGAAGAAATAATGTACATAATATGTTGAAATAACTCCTTGTATTTTTATTAAATACCTATAAATAAATATATATTATATAATTAAAATATTTTCTAAAAAGAAATGAAATTAAAGCAATTGCTTTTGTAAATAGTTAATATTAAAATAAAAATAAGATTCTCTATAATCTAACAGAAAATATAAACGTTCTGTGAATAAAATTTACCTAAAGTAGAATTCTGTGGATATAACAGTGTAAATAACTAGAAACTAATAATGGAATTCTCAAAAAATATAATTATAGATGGTATCAAAATAATAAAACAACATAGATTATTCTAAATTGTGATTTAAAAACAAAATTTGTGCTATTTTGGACGACTGAAGAGAAGTTCTTCTTTGTGTTGCTATTTGTCCAGCTTTCGAAAAGATTCGCTCACATGGTACGGATGTAGCAATTATACATAGTCTTTTTCTCACAATTTGAGAGGATACACACATTTCCTTTCCTTCCACCATAAGAGTAGATCTTGGCCTCTAGGTATCAGTGGTTCCTGTAAATATTTGTCAACTTCAATTATTCCTGCTGCTGATGGATTTTTTGATGCCTTTAAACTGACTATCTTTTTGTCGAAATTTTTCCATAATGACGAAGTGCTGGCCGAGACATTTTGCATTGTTGAAGCAGATATCACCTGTTCACTATCACTATCCTGTTAATACATATAGAGCCAGCTTTCTTTTTTAATGACGCACATGCTTTATCCGCTTTATTAGAATCAGAAAATGCATATTTTTTAAATCTGGGATCAAGAAGTGTACCTTGAGCAATTAACTCATTATCTTCTATAGTGCTAAATCTCGTGGTTAGTTGGTCTACAAAAATATGAATTATTTCGCGAAGCTCAGGTAGCAAAGTACTATCAATATTAAAATGCCCTACATGTTGCTTCATAGTTTCAACAAATATTATAATTTTTGAAACGGATAAATTTTTTTCTGCACTAATTTCATTAGTAACTTCATTAAAAATCCCTAAAATATCAATGCTTTTTTCAATAATTGTCCAATCCGTTGAAGTTAGCATATTTATTGGTTCATGGGATAAAATAGCTAAAGTAGAAACCATTGCTTCTTTAATTTTAAAAATTCTGGTGAGCATGTCATATGTGGAATTTCACCTTGTAACAACATTTTGCTTCAACTTCAGTTGAGGCAACCCCATCTGTTCCTGTATTTGGTGAAGCTTCGCAAGAGCATGCGAACTTCTTTTAAAAAATTCTACAATTCTTTTTACTTTTTCAATTGTTGGAAATATTTTCTGTAGAGCTGTTTGTACAACCAGGTTTACAGTATGACCAAAACAGCCTAAGTGACGCCAACCACCATTTCTAATTGCTGCTGTAATATTGGAGGCATTGTCACTCACCACCACAACTACTTTATTTTCAATGTTCCAATTTTTTAATGTGTCTGTCAAGAAACTTGATAAATGTTTTGCTGTATGACGCTGATTGAATGAAGCGCATTCTAGCAGATTTGCATAAAGTTCACTTTCCGCACTGATCCAGTGTGCTGTTACTGCCAAAAAACTTTCATTATTTACAGAGGTCCATCCATCTGTAGTTATACATACAGCAAAAGCATCTCTTAAGCGATTTTCCACCTGCAGCTTTGTTACATTAAATAATTCAGGGATTAATGAAGAATATTATTTTACGACTAGGCAAATTGTAACCCGGACATAACAAATTTACAAATTTTCTAAATTCAGTATCTTCAACAATTCTGAAGGGCTGATATTCTTTCACTATCATTTTTATTAATTGTTTGTCGAATAGCTTGGATTTATTGGTTGCAATGAGTCTATGAACACCAACAAAGTCACTTATTGCTGTCTGTCGTGTCGATATTAGTGTAGCACCTTTGTCTGACTTTTCAGAAGCACTAGGATTATTCTCTGAAAGTGCATCGTTCACTTCACTTTCCGTACTTGTACTTGCAATTACAGGTGATTTATCTCTGGTAGGTGCACTAGTTGCTACTACCGCAACATGTTTTGCTTTTAGATGTCGCGAAAGGTTACCGGTCGAACCGCTCCTTGCACTAATTATTTGAGAACAATAACAACACTTGCCCTTATTATTGTCGACTATATTAAAATGATTCCAAATTTCACTTCTTTTTCTAGAACTCATTTTTACGTAAATATTTTTAAAGAAGCTATCGCTATAATAGTATAAACTTGAATAAAAGATAATTTGTCTTCTGTAAAATACTTGAAATAGAAAAATTGATGCGTCATATAAAATACAATATAATGCAGTATCTAACAGTGGAATAGTGTATGCCATTGTTTATAGCATGAAAGGATATCTGATTCACACACACATGCATATTGTCTAATCTCCAAACAAATTTATATTAATAAAATAATAAGTGTGAATGAAGTCTATTTAAAACGGGTCGATGGCCGCAGTGGTTAGGCGGCTGACTATTGTTGTGAGAGGACGATAGGTGCCGGGGTTCAATTCTCTGGAGGGACGGTGACATTTTTTCAGAGAGTTTAATCCCGGATCGACTTGCCATTCGCTGTTGGGAGCAAAGTGATTAACAGCGCGGCATCATAAAAGGCGATATGATGCTGTCACAAAGCCATTTAAACACAACTTACACACACTAAACTACACCGCAAGAGTTGCAGTGATAGCCAGACAAGTAATACAGCTTACGGAGTCACTGCAACTAAGCACCCACCACACATTAAAAAAAAAAAAAATCGTGCAACGTGTATCTATACTATACATATTTCATTGAGTGGATAATAATAATAATAATTCTTTGAACGTGTTTTTTTTTATTCTTTCAATGCACTATCTACCAATCAATACGATTGTGGACAAAATATTTTTTTATGAATTTTGGTTATGAATTTCGGATGAAAATATAAACCCACCAAGCCAATATCAAAATTATGAGTACGTTTATTACGAGCGCCCATTATGAATTTCTTTTATTTCTATGAAACGATATTAACCGTTGCTTATTTACAGCATGGCAGTTAAAATATTGATTTGGTAAAATAAATTATTGTTTCTGGTGTTTTATTTTAAATCAGTCAATTACATTTGAATATAATACGAATTTACAAGATATTTAATAATTCGTTGTTAAAGTAGAATATATGTATTTCAAATGGGCAGTAGTTAAACGGGTGAATCTAAATGTGACATGATATTAAATGATTCAATTGATTCAAATGATTCATTGAACCGAATCAGCTAGATGATCGGGAGTTACTGAATCGGATCACTAAAGTGAGCCGAACTGCCCACCTCTACAACTAAGTGTTTTCTGTATTCACGATTTAAAAACAGGAAAAGCATATTTTTATATTTACCACGAGGGTACTGCTACTAAGGGGCCTAATGAAGTGTGCACATTCATAATGGATTATATAACCAACTATGTTCATCCTGATGTCAAAGAATTAAGATTATTTTCTGATAATTGCCCTGGACAAAATAAGAACCATACAGTGGTGAGGCTCTAGTTGATACCGGTCGATTTAATAAGGTTCAGCAGTTTTATTCAGTGCGTGGGCATTCCTTCTTGCCTTGTGATAGGGACTTTGGGGTTATAAAAAGATCGTTCAAAAAATTTGATAGAATCTACGCCATTCATGACTTCACCGAGATAATAATAAAATCCAGCAAAAATAACAATTTTACTGTTAAAGAAATTTCCACTGCTGACATTATAAACTGGAGAGATTGGTGGCCATCCTATTACAAAAAAAACCTGCATTTCAAATGAATCACAAGGACGCCCCAGAGACGAAAAAGAGAGCTTTTCGATTTCTAAGATGCATCACTTTATACATGAACAGAAGCTGTATGGACATGTACTGACTTCAGAATACAGAAATAGCTTTGCACAGCATCACTTCAAACTAGCCATGCCAAATAAAACCCTTAATTTGACAATGGCAACAAAGAAAGCCTATGTAGGTGACAAAATTCCAGTTTTCGAAACAAAAATTGAACATCTAAAATTGCTAATCAGATGGGTACCGAAGGAGCATAAGGACTTTTATCAAAATATTATTGACAACTGGGAAACTAAGAAACGGAAGAAGAAAAATTAGTTTAAACTAAAAATGTCTATTACATGTAATTTTGTAAGTTTATGGCAAATAAAAAGAAAAAATTGATTAAAATATTGTATTTATTGTTAAAAGGACTTAAGTCTCACAACTTTAACCTTGAATCCTGTAGCTTTAACCACATCAGTTTATACTAATTACTCAAGAAAAAAAGATGGCTACTAGGTACACTAATTACTGCTTAAAAAAACGAAAACATAAAGCTGTCAAAATTTAAACAGTTTTTATCATTTTATTCAAAACTATACCAGTGTGACTTAGGCCCGTTTAGAAATAAACGATTCAATTGTAACTTCAATTCTTCTAGATTGGTTTTGTAAAATTTTTTTTTTTTTTTTCATGAATATGACGTTATTATCAATAGATAAGAAATTAATGCTCCGTATACTTTTAAATTGTCTATTGTCTTTGTAAAGTCACAACGATTTGATATCCCATTGTAACTTAAACCATGCAACGATTCATAATCAATTAACTGTATGCACATATGTAAGATGCAACCTAATTATGAGATTACCCACGCTGAATGTCACAGTCCACGCGTATGATATACAACTTCGTCTTAAAATATTTATCTGCGTCAAATAAGTTTCCAATTAGTTGCAAATTTAAAAAAGATATCAAAATTATCGTCGAATTAGGGGGAAATGACGCAGATCGAATAATGAAAATGGTTTAAATTAATAATTTATAACGGGTACTACTTTTTTTTTGGAAGAGATTTGATTATAGCCATACTAGCAAGGATTTAAATTCTATTTCGATGAAAAATATTGCAGACATGTTTAACTTCTTAACACCTGTTAAAAATTACTATAATTATTTATTCATCGAATTAGCTGGTAAGTTTGTACTAAACTAAAAAGTTTTAACTTGAAAATATTTAATTTAATTTTAATTTTAGATCCTAGAACTAACGAATGGTTTCTTATTAAACATCCTGTAATATGGCCAATCATATTCTTTTATATATACATGGTTAAAGTCGTTGGACCGAGATATATGAAGCATCGCGAACCATTTCAATTAAAATCAATTTTAATTATTTATAATTTCATCCAGGTCATCATCAGTATATTTCTATTCTTAGAGGTAATTTTAAAAATTTTAAATAGTAATAGAGGATGTTCAGATAGATAATAATTTTAGGGATTTCACTACGGATGGTTTAACGGTTACAGCTTCCGATGTCAACCAGTAGATTTTTCTATGAATCCAAAAGCTATAAGGGTAAGCCTTTATAAAACTACGATTTTCCTCGTCAATTCCAAAAAACAAAAAAAATAGCGAAGAATTTTTTTTTTTGCAATTTTAGGCGGCCGAAGCGTGTCATTATTATTACATGGCGAAACTAACCGAACTTCTCGACACCGTTTTCTTCGTTTTGCGCAAGAAAAATAATCAAGTTACACTTCTGCATGTTTACCACCATTCTATAATGCCCTTGATAAGTTGGGGTGCCACTAAATATTATCCAGGTGGTCATGGGACGTTTATAGGTTTTATCAATTCTTTCACCCATATTATTATGTATTTTTATTATATGATGGCGGCGATGGGACCTCACTATCAGAAATATTTATGGTGGAAGAAATATATTACAACGATGCAGTTAGTATGTATATAAAATTTATTTAAATTAGGATTAATTAATTTAAAAATTTGTCTTCTTATTTAATAGACACAATTCTGCATAATATTCCTACACGCAATACAATTGTTTATATATGATTGCGACTTCCCGAGTTGGACCGCCATTTTGGTTATGCCAAATGTGATTTTCTTCTATTATCTCTTCTCTAATTTTTACAACAACACATATTCGTTAGTGAGGAAACATCATGGTAAGAACGATACAAATGCAAATACTACAGTGTATACGAAGACGGATATGAAAGAGAAGCTTAATAAAACTGTGAGGAAGAGTACGAAACTTTCAATACAATTATCACTTAAGAAAAAGAAGAAATAAATTTAGTTTCATATAAATGTGTTATATTTATTTCTAAACTATAAAAAAAAATGTTTGATTGATTTCTTCAGTAATTTCTGAGGTAGATTTTACTCAATTTGCTCAAAAGATAATTTTAAGGTAAATGTGGAAAATTTTTAATAATTTATGAATATTTTCTTTATTTCAAACAAAATCTGAATGCCAAAATATTTTATTATTCAACATAAGGTAAAAGCACCGGTATGGTAGTTCAAATATGACCGGTAGTAGACAGTTTTAATTTGCGGAGCTGAAAATAAGAAAACAGTATAAATTACAGACTCTTCCATGCAAACACCAACCCTTGCTTCCTCACCATCTGTGAGGAAAAGCGTTGAATTAAATTTCAAAACTGCCATTACAATTGTATTTGTGGCTGTGTTTGTATCCATGTGTCAAAGTTTGGGGTTAAAGTGTTCATTCTCTTGTTGAAACTATTAAGAAGGTAAGATATTCGCAATTTAATGTTTTAAGACTTTCGAAAATAGTTAAAATTTCATTTTCATTTGTGGATATTCATCATTTTTAGGTTATATTTACAATTTGCTTTGGATGTCAACTACTGGATGTGTATTTTAGTAGTTGTATATTCCTTTTTGGTCGTTCTCTTCGCGCCTTTGTTCCTATCTCTATCATACGTAATCCGAAATACTTCCACAAATTCTTCTAATATATTGTTTCAGTAGTTGAAAGCCATTGTCAATCACTAAAGTCTAAAATGTCCACCAATGCAATTTGCAGTTAATTTTTTTAATCACCTTTAGGTAGATCACATAATGCCTCCTGTCAAAGGGAAAATGCATGCATATACTGTAGAAGCAATGAATAATGCCATTGAAGATTTTATTAGAGGAACCCCGGTCGTTACTGATGCCAAAAGACATTCTGTTCCACGAGTTACCTTCTCTACAAAGCAAAAGGATAGGTACAGTGTTGAATCAATTTTGAAAAAGGTTGAAGAAGATCTACTTGTTGAGTGGATGTTACTGTTGCGAAAGTGGACTTTCCATAACCAAAAGCTCTTGGATAGTGTTCAACAATTAATACAAGAAATGCAACGTGAAAATCCATTTTCTGGCAATCGTCCTGGTAAAACAGGATTCCTCAAACGCCATCCAAATATTGGAGTTAGAATAGCACAAAATTTAACAGCAAACAGAGCCGCAGTACGTAAGGAAACCCTTATGGGATGGTTTGAAGAGAATTTTTGCCGCAGAATAATTACTACGAAGTTCTTGAAGACCAACACAGTCTTTAATGCTGGGAAAAAGGAAATCATGTTTTGACCTTGAAGGGCGAGAAAACAGTATACCAACAAATAAACTGTGATGAGAAGGAATGTTTCACTGTGCTTATCACTGGAAATGCCGCTGGAGAGTTGGCTCCTCCTTTTAGTTATTTTTAACTATGAGAGAGTTCCTGAAAGTATAGCAGACAGTGTCCTGAAGGGGTGGGGTATTGGGGAGTCAGAAAATGGCTGGATGACTGGACCATTATTCTATGAATTTATAACAAATGTTTTCCATCCCTGGCTAGTGAAACAAGATGTGGCATTACCGATTATTTTCTTTGTTGACGGACATGCATCGTACTCATTCTTCACACTAGCAAATTCTGCAAGGAGAATGGCATAATACTCATTGATTTGATGCCGCACTCAACACATCTTATTCAACCAATGGATGTTACTGTTTTTCATGCACTCAAAGAAGCATGGAAATGAAAAGTTCACCACTGGCGAACTTCTAACTTGGAAAATCCAGTTTTAAAGAAAGTACATTTTGCAAGATTATTGAAGGACCCTGTCAGAAACTATTACGTCATCAATTTTGCAGAATGGCTTCCGAAAATGTGGCCTAGTGCTGTGGAATCCTTTAGCAGTCGATGTCACTAAAATTTCGACTATCAGTAACATCTGCCCGGTAACGAGCAATGAGAAACCTATCATAGATGATATTAATACAGGATTACATTTTCTGGAATCTCGAATAGAAGCAGCGATCTTTCCTTGTTTAAGCTTTGGACACAAATTAGAAAAGAATACAGAAATGCGAAAAATGAGAACATATTGGAAGCTAATGAAAATTTAAAGGAAGGAAGACGAGATGCGATTCAAATTCAAGATGATGAACACCCACTTATATGGAAGATATAGCTTCTACGAGTCAAACTAGAGATCTAACTGATGAGAATCAATCTGAAAATTTTATAGAAAGAGCTTGTGAAAGTCACCTGCAACTAGAAGAAATAACTGAAGAGTTTGGAGAAAAAACTCCAACAAAAGTAGCAAACAGACTAAACATGCCAGAAGAAAAAAAAGACATAAAACATAGCGAGACGCTAACAAATAAAATAACAAAACAATACTTTACCTCTACAGGAAACATAATTCCTACGCCTTTCAAGCGCGCACTATTTTGGCCAGATGTTAAAGAAAAAATTTGCAAAAGGCCTAAGAAAGAGAAACTACTAAGCGTAGCCGCTTTTAAACAGTGGCAAGAATATCATAGTAAAAAGACACAACTTAAGAAAGAAAATGAAGAAAAAAAAACACAAAGAAAAATATGGCAATTGAAAAGGCATTTAAAGAATAATTGAAAACAAAACACAAACAAAAGTCTAACAAAAAAGGGAAATGTGCTGATTTCTCTTCCGACTCTGAAGATACTTGGATTGAGCCAGGTAGCAGTGATGACGACATTAGCATAGTTCAGGAGAAGTCAGAAGGAGATGAGTTAATTAATAATGTGGAGAAAGAAGAAATTCGGGATAAACAACTTAGTGTTAGTGTCGTTTCCTGGAAAAAAAGAAATATTTCCAATACGTCTGCGTAATTCAGTCAATATATGAAGACAATGATATTGAAGTTATGGCTTTAAAATGTTGTTGTAAACAATCTTCCAAGATGACGAACAAGACGTGAGTGTCATAAGTAATTTTCAAATTATTAGACTGCTTTCTGTTTCATGTACATTTCTTTTTAACGGTCATGTTAGATATGAATTCGAACTGCTAATCTATTCGGACGGTTAGAGACTCCTTCATATAAGTCTTATAAGCTAGGTTAATTAAAACAGCATACTACTGACTATGTGTTTTTACCGATAATTTAGACGCCCAGAAGATGGTGAAAATTTATCAGAAATATCTATTACCGTCTTCCCAACAATGGTTTGGCAACGACAGATGTTTTTGGATTCTTCAAGAAGATAACGACCCCAAACATCGTAGCCGACGTTGCACTTTGTGGAAAAGAGGTAATGCTATCGAAGTACTGGAGTGATCTTCACAATTCCAGGATGCAAATCCGATTGAAAATGTGTGGGCCTTGTTAAAGCAGAAGCTGTGAGGACGACGTGTTTTGATGAAAAAATCGTTAGTTTCTAAGAATTCGGAAGTTATGGCGTTCCATAACTATTGATTGTGCTCAAAAGTTCATCGAAAGCATGCCAACGCAGGTGGCTGAGCATGGAATGGAGGTGCAAGGGTTTACCACCCCCTCGAAACATGCAACACCATCTTCGGGGAAGATCATGGTCACAATTTTTTGCGAAATTCATAGTTCAGACTTGTGGCTCTTCAATAGGTAGCATGAAGATCATTTTACATAAAGAATTCAGACACGAATTTGACCATTATTAAGCGAGATCCAGAACACTTCCTGGGTACACAATTATGATCCTGAATCAAACCGGCAAAGCCTGGAATGGAGGTACAAGGGTTGAAGGGAAGGGGATAAAAAAACGAGAGGAAAACTCAGACGTGGTGTGCTGTTTCATCTCAGGATAATGCTACTACCCATAGGAGCTGTGGTTCAATGGTGGCAATTCAGAAAGGAGGCTTCGAAATGTTTCAACAGCCACTCCTTCTCCACACATTCGTGGGATTCATTTTCAGGACTTTCAATAGTTTGAAGCCCAAGACTAACTAAACTAACTAAACTAAATCGACCAAATTTTATTTAATCATAAATATATGCTTAAAAAAATATATATAAATGAATTTATCTAATATAAATTAAACGCACATTAAAATAATTCTTATAGACTAACTTAAACGCAAAAACTTCGTAGAATTCGTCTCATAACACGCGCCAAGCTAAAAAGTCACAGAAATCACATCACCTATAACCTAAATATCGCCACCGTTTCGTAACGTTAAACACTAGAACATTCATTCTAACTTCAGACCATTTATAACAGATCCATTCGCGAAATTATTTTTCTTCGATTCCATATAGGCTTTCCTGTAGAAATCGCTGAAGAGGTAGATGAATACGACCACATTTCCGACGAAGAAGAAGGTGAGGGCTTTAGGTAACTTGCAGTCCATGGCGATAAGAGCGACTAAATAGAGTAACATCAGGAGGAACTGCGTCAATTGAATCCATGTCATATATTTCTTCCACCATAAATATTTTTGATATCTCGGTCCTAAAGCAGATAGCAGGTAATACGTGTACATAATGATGTGAACGAATGAATTCAGGAAACCGATAAATATCCCTTGTTCACCTGAAATGATCAACAACATATTAAAATTGAACTCAATCTCGATTCAATTTATCCAAACTTACTTGGCAGGAATTTGAGGTAACCCCAAGTGAATAACACCATTATCGAATGATGGTAGACATGTAAAAATGTCACTTGAGACTGTTTCTTCCTTAAAACAAAGAAAACAGTATCCAGGAGTTCGACTATCTTCGAGAACAAATACCACCAAGCGCATCTCGTTAACTAAAAAAATAAAATTGTAATTTCTAAATATATTTCGCTCCTAAAACTTACGGCTTCCTTATATACGCTACTCGTTGGATTTGTACAACTGTTATGTAAGGCGTAAGCCCAAACGTCTTCAATTATAAACGCCTGACCGCATAACCATAAGCTAAAGAGGACTTGGTAACCGTTATATAGGACTAACAGCTTTTTCAATTCGAATGGTTCCCTGTTTCTCATCAATCTGGGTCCTAAGTCCAATACGAAGTATAGATATGCAATTATAAGTCCAACCAGGGGTAATGGGGAATGCATTAGGTACCAGGAATCCACCATGGGATCTGAAAATATTTTAAAATTGTTTATTAAAATTAGTTATTATAATGACTAATTAATAGTTGCTCGGATGCATTTTTATGTCAAAAAGAAATTGAATGTATGATACGTGGAAAGCACTAGGAATTTAAACTTGCCAATTGCGTGGCCATCGAGATCACCCGAGCTGCCACCAATAATTTTTTTAATTTTGACAATACTTCGGAACGTACTATACAAAAAGTTAAACTATCATTAGCAATTGCCTCAAAATGTGTCTTCATTTAAACGAGAAATTGTTTAAACGGCTATTGTAATAATGCTTAATAGTTTTGGATTGCACGATGACTTCAAATCTTTAAAACTTTGCTTTAAAACTTGTTGTTATTATCCTTATTTCCATAAAAAAAAAATCCTTCAAACTATTGCTAAATGGCAACGCAGTCTGTCAACTGTTTTGTCAAGCTTGAAATATTTTAATTGAATATAACGTTTAAAGCATGTGAGTGTGTAAAATCCAGTGTATTAGGATAAAACGTTAGTTATTATAATACTACTCATCCTTCTTCCCATAAACATTACATGGAGCATCGGCTGGCTTATTATGCCTGCGCTGTGAACCGATTTAACATGCAGTCTTTCAGTTTTTGCCAAAAAATTTGCAAAGAATCAAATTTAGAAAAGAAGGTTCAAATTGGTTATCCCCAAACTAGCAAGCAAATCAGCTCAAATTAGCTTGTCAATTCGAGTGATCGGATCAAATCGAATCAAACTGAATGTAGAAAAGTCAGCATGATTGGGAAATCATACACGTTCAAAAGAAAGTTATTTCATTTCGAATTTTCTGATTCGATTAACCGAATCATAAAACTTATATGCAACAAAAAACACAATTCGTTACTGCATTTTGCCGAGAAACTAAACGTAAACGCATCAGCTGCGCTCAGCAAACAGCATGCAGAAACGACAGTCGCAAGTTGTTGCAGTCAAATGTCGAGTGCATTTATGTTATTATCCACAGCGGTTATTAATATTCTTGATGCAAGTGGGGACAAGTGCGACAATGGGTCGCAATCAAACTTCATCATGTACGATTTAGTTAAAAAGCTAGGTCTACCATCCGTCAAAATAAGCATGCCAGTAGTAGAAATCAATTCAATTGTTACAAACATAACACAACAAACATCAGCTACTATCAAGGCCTTGCAGAATCGATACACAAAGGAATTAAAATTCTTAGTAATCGATAAGATAACAGAAAATATTCCACAATTCAGCATGTTCACTGCAGCTTTGGACAGACCCACAAATATAGAAATAGAATAGAAATAGATGCACTGTTGTTTAAGAATTATTGAGGTCTGGGCAAATAAGCCAATCTTGCAAAATTCCGTGCTTGGTTGGATTATATCCGGTCCAATGATGGCATCCACACACCACAATGCTATATGCAATCTTTACACCAATATAGAGATTCAAAATTAAATCGAAAAATTCTGGTTAGTTGAACAAGGTATGGATAACAATCCTTACTCAAGTGAAGAGCAGGAATGTCAAAATACCTTCAAAAGGAAATCATTAGATAAGTCTTTAGACTTTGCCTGAAAGACGATTTTATGCCATTGAACGAAAATTAGCAAAGGACAACACATTGAAAGCTCAATATTACCAATTTATGGAAGAATATGAGAACTTGAGCCATATATCCAAAATGGGTCCGCAGGGTGTAAAATCTTTTATACGCTATTATTCGCCTCATCATTGTATAAGAAACGACTCATCATTAACCACAAAACTGAGAGTTGTATTTGGCGGTAGTTGCAAAACCTCCTCTGGTAAGTCATTAAATGATGTTCTTAAGGTTGGACCATCCATTCAAGATGAACTTTTTTTAATCTTGTTAAGAATGAGAAAACACAACATTGTCATCATAGCTGAGTACAACTCATCCCAAAGCACAGGGAATTCCTTGACGCTCCGATCCTAGTAAACCTTTAGAGACTATTTCACTTTAAATACTGTCACATATGGCACATCGGCTGCATCACATCTACCAGATGCTTGAAACAAGTAGCGATTGACAACTCACTTACATATCCAGCAGCATCACAAAAAATATTTTTAAGTCGAGGTTGTGCAGACGTAAATTCAACAAAAATGCTTATTCACGACTCAAACCTCGTTCTAAACAAGGCCTATTTTCCATTAAGAAAATGGTCATTCAACGACCATCGCGTTTTAAATGACATTGGCAGGGCAGCCCAAGACATGTACGCTTTTGCCAGTGAGCAAAATCACAAGACCCTCGGTGTCACATTCAGATATGCAACAACCCCAAGTGTAAACCCAGAAAAGGTTACAAAACGACAAATTCTGTCAAAAGTATTCGACCCATTGGGTCTTGTAGAACCTGTAATTGTCAAGGCGAAACTGCTCATGCAGCATTTGGACTTCTAAGTAATTTTGTACAAAAATCAAAAATTTCGGTCCTCCTTATTTAGAATATTTTGTAAAAAAAAATATATATATATATATATATTTATTACAAGCCGCTTTAAATCAATAAAAATCATCATTTTCATCTTCAGTAAAACATGACAAATAGACAATGATTAAAATATTTTCTGAATTAAATTATTTAAGAATGTGAAATAACTATAAAAGTTCTTCAATGTGACCATCCTCTCTGCCAATGCACATTTCTAAACGCAAATACTAACAAAACCAATTATCAGTAACAATCTCAATAAATAAGGACAAAAATGGTATTACAGTGCTTTGATCCACGCTTCTTATGGCAAATTTTAGATTTCTGTACAAAATTACTTAGAACTTCAAATGTATAAACTATTAGAGTATGTTAATTAAAATTACATTAAAAAAAAATTAATATATGTATTTTTTGACCTTTATGTACTTATCTTTTATTTCCTGATTTAAAAAAATCAATATTGTTTTAATCTATCGTAAAAAAAAATCAAGTAATCTATCGTACAGACAAAACTGAACACTCTGTATGTAAGAAAATATTTTCCTGGTGTAGAGAACTTCATTCTAAACATCTTTTACTCAGAAACTTTTTCGATAAAATAAATAGCCAAGTCACAATCGACCGATCCCAGAAAGATGCCACACCCTGTATACTATACAAAAAAATTAAACAGAAACAAAAACAAAGCGGACAAATTAATATATGGAGTCCCGCAGGATTCTAACTTGGGTCTTCTAATATTCATTATTTTTATTAATGATGTAACGAATGCAATTGCATAGAAAGAAGTTTTATTTGTAGAAATATTCGCAAATATTAGCAGCAAAAACGACTGTATGACATTACAAAATGACCTCGAAAAGTTACATGAGTGATGTGTATTGAACAGTATCTCTTTTAATATTGACAAATGTAAAGTTACATCGTTATTATTCATCATAGAAGATCATAAAATAATTTATTAGGAAATGATTTATATTGGGCTAAACCAACATGTGAAAAATCACATCTTATGTAATTAGAACAAGTAAAGTTATTATTATGTGTCGAAAGATATATACTCTAGCAAATACAATTTTGAAAAACTGAGAGCCTATTTCTGTTTCACCTGTACTATCAAAAGTCCAGGAAGCAGCTACCCTATTACTTATTCTGATGTCCTTTTTAGAGAAGAATCAATTTCTTGCTCACAATTAGTTTTATTTCGGACTCTAGCGAAAATGAAGTGGATTCCATGATATTACACATTTGATTGTGTACAAAAATTAACATCTTTCTTCTAAAACTGGAATGCTGTGGCATCTGTGGCTAAACATCAAAATTACGACCATCTTAGCCTGAATATCAGAAACAAACTGTACATCTGAATTGTGAAACAAGTGAGTTGTAGGACATCAAAATTGGTGTGATTCGGGGATCTCTCTTAGGCCCCTTTCTATTTTGCTTATACGTAAATGACTTTCCAAAGCATATCTCTGGTGAGCTAATACAGTATGCTGATGATGCTGCACACTCTTATGCAGAGATAAGGGTGATTAGTAACTTAAAAAAAAAGGTGCACAAAACATTCTCGTCCTCGCCAAATAGGCTTATCCTCGACGAAGCAAAAACTGTCAAACTAGTCTTTATATCCAAATGAACTATCCGCGAAGCTGAAATTGGTGCTCTTTCGAAAAAGTTCTCCTCTACTGTATATGCTAGAAGGAGAATAAGAACAATCACAAACAAAGGAACAACAATATTATAGCTTACTACCTAATAATTAATAATTTTCCACTCACGTATGAGCTACAGCATTCAATTATACATAGAGTGAGTCAATTTATACGAACGAAATCTTCGTTCTGCAGAAGGTACAACAACATCGACATCTTGAATGCTCTGAGTAATAACCTAATGGTTCAATGAATTATTAGATAGTTTGGTATTTAGGCGTACTTTCTGACATGTTGAGGCAGTGCTTCTTTTAAAAGGCTTATTGAAATCCCCCTCCTAAAATCACATAACCACTACGGCCTACGGATCTACATCCACTAGAAGTATACTAAAATGAAGCCGGTCCATACTCGCAGCTACTGCGATGCCCATAGCCTCTTACATTCTCAGCTTAATAGCTTCAAGGAAACAAAACTTGTAGATGGGTTGGATTCCGAGTAGGCCGGGGGTACTACTACGACTGTGATTTTATCCCTAATTCTTCTTCACCTGTACTATCAAAAGTCCTGGAAGCAGTTACCCTATCACTTATTCTGATGTCCTTTTTAGAAAAGAATCAATTTCTTGCTCACAATTAGTTTTATTTCGGCCTCCATGGGAAATGAAGAGGATTCCATGATATTACACATTTGATTGTGTACAAAAATTGACCTACGAGCGAATCGTACGTTTTAGTATTAATTTATAGAAGGTGTTGTATTTAACCGACTTATTTGGGGGAATATTTTACAAAAGTACTCCAAACGGTCACTACTATCAACTGACAAAACCAGGACCAAATCTGAACTCAACAATTGGCGGGTTCGCCTTGTAAGACTGTCTTGATTCTTCATTACAAAATTTGTTATTACAGCAGATAATGGTGAACCCATTGCTGTTCCAAAAATTTGTTTAAACAAAGTTTTGCAGCCAAAATCAATTCAAACGCTCAATCAATTGGAATTTTTCTGAATAAATGATTAAATTACATTTACTTTCTAATGTAGTAATAATAATTATTTTTATCTTCTCTAAAATTTCCTCTAATAATAGTGGAACAACAACAATACATTTTTAATTGAAAATTAAGTGAGAATTTTAAAAACGCAATCATATATGTTTAAGGTTATTATCAAGAAGAGTAAAAGTAATAAAGATCTAGTTGGGAAAACAGGAATTACAATTACACGCGAACGACTCATCGATATTTGGCGTACACACACACACACGCATCTTTAACGTTTGCTTTCATTGCAAAAATCCAGTTGGATGTTCGCTTTTAATACCGGTGAAAATGACCGCCTTAAATAGAATGTAGCGAGAAACGAAACGTAGCATGCTACACAACATCATGCACAGCAAGGAAAAAGGCCAGCTAAGAGAGTAATTAGAATCCTTACCTTTTTTACTTTCTATTATCTCATTATAATTTTCAACCATTAAGTGCATGAACGATGACATAGTAACCTAAAACGAAATTATAAAATTAGGTAAGTGTATGGCGATAATTTTGAATAAATTATATGAGTCAATATCCTATTAATTGTCAAGTTTTACATATGTAAACAATTGCCGTAATACGACATTAAAGTGTTGTCATATTTCTCGAACTAATTAGCGCTGATTTGTTAGGTAGCTTGTTTAGTGCAAGCGACAATAGAGAAAAGTAATTATTAGAATTATTAAGTTAAAATATGGAAGATTACTGTCCCATTACTACCATCGGTTAATATTAGAAATTGACAATTCTTATGTAATATCTAAATGGTGCTGATTAGAAATTTTTGTGTAATATTTGTTTAATATTAACTTAATCTTGTAGAATTAAAAAAAAATTCCTCTGCTGTACACTAAACAAAAATTTATTTAAACCTTAAAAGCTCTCTCACATTCCTGCTAAATTTTAAAAGCTTAATAATAAAATTGTACTTACCAGGTAATATTTAAACGAACTAAAATCGAACAAAATATGTAACAAAAGAAAACTTAAAACAAAATTTAAAACTATAGAAGTCCTCCTTTCTGTCTATGTACACTTAGTACCACCTTATTACACATGCACACCTTCAGAGGTACTTCTTTAGACTAATATCTATGATAATAGCGGATGAATTTTTAGTCAATGCATGTAATTAGTCTTCCTTTCACTAACGACGCTAAGGAGTAGGGATAGGGACGCTAAACGTTAAGTGTTACATGCATCGCCGTGATTGACGCACTCTTGAATTAACCGCAATAGTAATCCATGCAAATTGAAGAAGAAAGTTGATAATAATTATTCCTGAATTAGTTGTGTAATAGTATTTTTATTTTTTTGCAAACAGTCAAATTTCACTACATGCATTGCATCTCATTAGAATATTATTTATTTATGATTTTTTTGACTTTAAAAAATTGTTTGGATTAAAATAGTTATTACATGAAAACATTATTCTTATAAAAAGTATTAACGCTTGATACTTCAAATAATTTAGGCAAGATGAAAAGGCCCAGTTATTGATTAAATTCTTTATTGAAAATGTCGAATTTTCATTCGAGAATGCGAATGTAATAAAGATATTTATCTCTCGAAAAGTCGTAGATTTTTTCACAGTTTTCTTATAATTAAACTTCCTAATTAACTTATAGATATGCTGAGGCTGGAAACCATTACACTTAGCCGCATCTTTTATAATTTTAAGCTCTTTCTCATACCTCGCCTTGTTCAAGGGAAAAGTGAGAAGTCTGTGGACCAAAAAATTCAGGCTTGCCATTTTGTGTTGAACACAATGATGGGAGTCTGATGGAATGTAGCGAAGTGTACTGGTTTCCTTTCTATAAACGTCAAACTCTAATCTATTGTTATTTCTAATTACTAAAGTATCTGGAAAGGGTAGCTGACCATTTTCTTCTCTTTCACAAGTGAACTTCATGGTTTCGAACCGATTATTTAATCTATTGAGAAAATCGTCAATATTACATTTTTTAGTGTCAAATATAGCGAAAATATCATCCACATACCTCAACCAAACCCTAGGAAAGTATTCGCTCTCAGATTCTAAGTCCTTTTCAAAACGGTTCATGAAAAGGTTAGCCAAAAAGGGCGACCCATTGCCGTTCCTTCCAGCTGTTCATAAAAACTCCCGTTGAATTGAAAAATGTTCTGTTTCATACAGATGTCAGTTAAGCGAATATATTCGTGGACACATTGTTGACTCAAACTATTTTGAAGCAACAAGTCCTCGAGGTATGTCAAGGTGTCTAGAATCGGTACACTAGGAAAGAGAGAACTAACATCAAATGAAATCAATATTTCACCCTCCAGCAACTGAATATTTTGAATTTCTTTAATAAATTCTAACGAATTTTTTACTGCAAAACTAGGTTGCTGTATTGGCAAATTATTAAATTCATTAATAGGTAATTTATTTTGTGATTTTGCCAGTTCATCAATTACATAGGAATTATAATTACTCTTATGAATTTTAACCAAACTTAACAGTTCAGATCTGACCATATCCTCATCATACTATATTTCCTTGCTTGTTAGCCAATTTTGAATATCAACCTTTCTCCACGATGACGATGGTGGCTTTTCAATTTTTCGACTATGATATGATGCATTATCTGTAACTACGAGTATAACAACATTGGCAGGTAAATATTCGAGAGAACCATTCTTCAAAAACAGTAGCATTCATTTCATCATGATAATCAATGGTTTTCTTTCCTTCAAACAATAATAAGCTATCTTTTACAAAGCCATCACAACTTCCAATGTATAAAAAAATAAAACGACGTCCTTTTCCAGCTTCATTACTTTTTACTTGCAAAAGCACCTTATCTAAAAGGTGCGTCCTGATTATATCTGGGCTCTTTTAAAATAGTGCAACATACGTGTATCCCGTGATCATTAATGATGAATAATGAAGAGGCATGGCCGATCGGCATAATCAGGACGCACCTTAAATGTCGGAGGTTCATTCTGCCGAAACATAGTGTGAACTATTTGCCGTATTAGCAGTTTTCACAGTCTGATCAAAGGATATCAGTAAAGATGGCCTACGAGTAATCCTTTTACGATCCACACATTTTCCAGAGGCTGTATATTCTTTAATTAGCCGGTATACTGTTGCTCTTGAAACTCCTGCAAGTATACTCTGTAAAATATAGATCATATGGTAGAGCTCTGAAAAGAACTGCTAGAGTATATAATGAAATAACGGAGAAATAATAGAAAAACAACAACAAGACTTAAATCATAAACAATGTTAGGTGACAGAATCAAAGCAATATCGATCTAATGTAATTTGGGCTTCCTTTCAACCAATGAGAATTCACTATCAAAGTTTAGCAAAGCCCTTCTGGTTGTTAGACTAGTTTTAATAAATCTTAGAATTAATCTGGGATTTTCGTCCTGGATATCAGTAGACGTTAGAAACGGCCTACTGTGGTGTTGATGCCGAATATGAGTAGCAGCAACACTTTTACACAAGACGGTAGATTTGATCTTCAGCTTTTCCAACTTAATGTAGGTGGTACTTCAGGACCACATGACCTATCAAAAACCCTGCCAGCAGTCCAAAATCTCCTTTGTTCAAAGATAGCAACATCTTTGCTATTTTAGGCGATCCTGATAGCAGTGCCTTCGGCTGCTTTTGTCCTGGCGTATTCTCCTACTGAGAGGTCTTCCTGTTGTTCTCTCTCTCTCTTTCCATTTCTTAATTATTTGCTAGTTTCAGGTGAACCTTTGTTGGTGAATTCTATAACTAGAAAAGTAGCGACTCTCTAGTTCTGATGGCAATGGTAGATCAATCAAATATATGTTTCGCCTGGTGGATATAAGAACTCGAGTTCGTCAGAGCGATGTGACGAGAAGAGACACAACAGAACAATAGTCTCGACCTTCCTGGATCAAGATCGCACCAAGATTCTTTTGGTACATATGTTTAGACTATATCCAGGAATCGGGAATATAAAAAATCAATCAGTGATGAACTAGTAACACCTGGTAGTTGAAACCATCAATCTTTACAATTAAAGTCGCCAGGGAAAAACTTCTCTTTTAATTTTTGAAATAAATGATAATTAATTGTGTCCTGATGTCTGTATTTTTTGCGGATTTAATCTTTCCGTTGGCAAAACTATAATTGGCATTAATTATTACTACAAATAATGACTTGTTTATTTTATATAACCATAACCTCTCTATTTTCTACGACACAAAGGTGTAATTAAAAATTTTTCAATTAGAAAAACATGTTGCACGACAAGATAGTCTATCAAGGGGAATACACAATACTCTACTGCTATATTTATTTATTTTTCGGGTATGCTTCACTAACGCAAAGTAAGGTAGAAGTATCTTCGAGAAATAATTTAGGGACTTAGGAGATAACATATCCCTGGTGAAAATCAAAATAAGGTTGCCTGTCAGTGTTAATAAAGCGAAATAAAAGAAAAAAGGAGAATTCGAATTGTTTTTGAAGAAGCACAAGATTTTTACGAGCTTTAACAGACTCGTACTGATCTTGGATTTTCTTCCTTGGTTGCAAATGAAGTCCCCAAAACGATATCAAGAATTAAATTTAAATTCATCTTACCTCTCAGGATATCAACTTTCTAGATCTCTCTTATAAGTTCGCCAAAATATCACCACACAAAGTTATATAAACTGGTTTAAACATGCATCCACCAACATCAGCGAAATTAATAAAGATGTTGGTATTGAAACGTCTATTAGGCTTGAATAGGCCTATGTCTTGAGATCAAAATGAAAAGACCTAAGTTTCCTAAGTTTGTTCTTTGATAATTCTTCCGAAGTTCTGTTAAAAAACCTGAAACCAAGAAGAATTAGGGAAAAAATCACATTCGTAGAGTACCATATGTGATTTTAGGACTATCATTCAGACCTTTCAATGAGCCTTTTAAAAGAAGCACTGCCTCAACATGTCAGAAAGCACGCCTAAATACCAAACTATCTCATAATTCATTGAACCATTAGGTTATTACTCAGAGCATGCAAGATGTCGATGTTGTTGTACCTTCTGCAGAACGAAGATTTCGTTCGTATAAATTGACTCACTCTATGTATAATTGAATGCTGTAGCTCATACGTGAGTGGAAAATTATTAATTATTAGGTAGTAAGCTATAATATTGTTGTTCCTTTGTTTGTAATTGTTCTTATTCTATGTACAAGTGAACATTGGTTAGGTTAGGTTAAGAGTGGGGTGGCATGCGGGCCTGTTTCACCGCGACCTTTACAGGTCTATTGTGATCCCCTTTACCTTAGAGAACGCTCTCTCGTTTCGCCTTCTTAATCAGACTTATCATTTTTGAGAGCGGCTCTTTTGTGTAGCCGTTGGCTGTGGGGTTCTCTACCCCCATTGCTAGAAACCTTGTCCTCGCTAGGCCGTCACAGTGGCACAAAACATGACAATGCTCTTGACAGAATCTGCAGAGAGCATTTTCTGGCAGGCCTATGTTAAACATATGCCTATTCAGTCTGCAGTGACCGATCATCAGACTTACTATCATTTTGACAGTCTTCCTGTCTTTACTCAGTAGGTCTTCAGTAAACTTAGGCCTCTGTTCCCTTAGGAACTCCTTAGCCTGTCTTTGTCCTGGCGATCTTACCCACCATTCCTTGGACTTGTTTTGTGACCATTCGTAGATGGACCTCTTAATTTGTGATTTGGTAGTGCCGAAGGAAGGGGCCGCTCCTATGAAAGACCTTGACGAGCCTCGTCTGGCCAGCTCATCGGCCGCCTCGTTTCCCTTCACTCCCATGTGGCTGGGGACCCAGGCCAAAGTGATTTTCCTTAGGGTGCCCGCCTCATTTAGGGCTCTTACGCAGTCCCAATCCAGCTTTGAGTCAACACTTGCGGAACTGATAGCTTTAAGTGCTGCTTGGCTGTCAGAGTAAATAGCGGTTAGGTGTTGATGAATCCAAATATGTAGTTCTTAACAATTATAATTTATCTTCATGTTTTATCCGAGCGAATTTTAAACATGGTGGTGTTGCCATATTTGTAAAAAAACTCCTATTTATGACCAAATCAGTCGAGAGGGATTTTGAATTTTGTGCCTCAGAGGTATCTTTTGATAATATTAAAATAGTCGTGATATGTATTTATAGAGCCCCGTCGGGAGACACTTTTTCGACATCTTTTTTGAAAACTTGTGTGATGTTCTGGATGAATTGACGTCATTGAAGAGGGTGGCTTTTGTGTGTGGCGACTTTAATATTGATATGTCATTGTGTAGTCCGTTATCACAAAGACTATCCGATACGTTGATCTCATATAATTCAACGTTTTTAGTTAAAGATTTTACTAGAGTAACTAGTCACTTTGAATCGTTGATTGATAATATAGCCACCAATGTTGATGATCATTTATGTGATGTCTCTGTCATCAATCCGGGATTTTCTGATCATTACGCGCAATTAGCTTGCTTTAAAATTATAAATAATAATATAAAAAATAACTATCTAGGCAAAAAACGCTATTTTACAGAGAGTAATATTGATAAATTCAAAAGGGCATTGGGGTCTGAGAGTTGGGACTGTATGTTGAGTGAAAATGATGTAGATGATTGTTTCCTTTGTTTTTATCGTGTTTTCTTTTATCACTTTGACATGGCCTTTCCATTGAAAAGAGTATCTTGTCGGAGACATAGTAAAAATTGGGTTTCACCTGCACAAGTGATGATTATAACACATTTAAAAAACCGTACTCAAACTTAATTAAAGAAACTAAGGTGAAACATACTATCGAACTGATACTTACATCTTCAAATAAGAATCGTTGCGTGTGGAAGATTGTGAATGATACTGTTAACCCACGCAAACAGGAGCATGCCATACAGATACTTAAAGACAATGTGTGTGTAGAGGATCCTGTTGAGCTAGTTGAAATGTTTAGCAATCATTTTCAATGTGTTAGTACATCCACTTGCAACAGTAATAAATTTGTAAGTGATTCCAATAGGAATACAATGTACCTTTTTCCAGCTGATGAAGCTGAAATATACAATATTATACTGGAGGTATCAAGGAAGACATCTGCTGGTCTGGACGAGATATTTATGCTTTATTTTGGGTCACGTCGCACCATTTATTGTTTATCCCCTAACATATTTAATTAATCAATCGTTTTTACAAGGTCAGTTTCCGTCAATTCTTAATACCAATTTACAAAAAGGGGGATAAAAAACTTATGTGTAACTATCGACCTATATCTATCTTGTCATGTTTTTCGAAAGTACTCGGTTATATAATTTTTGGAAAGCCTCTCGTTCTTCTCAAAGTGTCAGTACGGTTACCTTAAAAATAAATCGATTAATGATGCATTGTTTGGTGCCATACAAAACATATACAATTTAATAGAAAATAAGTTTAAGGTAGGGTTTATGATGTTTGACTTGTCTAAAGCTTTTGATCTGGTTGACCATACTGTGCTACTGCGTAAATTATATGACAATGGTGTCCGTGGGACATGTTATGACTGGATAGCTTCATACTTGCGTAAACGTAGCCAAACTGTAGTTATCAAACAGAATGGTATTGCAGCATATTCACAACCAAACTGTTTTAATATTGGTGTACCGCAGGTGTCGGTTTTGGGGCCACTGCTGTTTGTAGTTTACGTTAATGACCTGCAATACAGCTTTGAGAATTTGAAAGACATATGTCAATTCGCTGATGATACATCTGCTACGGTGGATGGAATGGATTATAGCGAACTATCAGTCGCTGGTCATGAATCCGCCTCACTGATTTCTGAGTGGACAGACTCAATTTCTTTGCAATTAAATAAATCCAAATCTAAGGTAATGGTTTTTGATCCACATAAACGGTCCGATCGTTCAGTTTTAATTCGTATTGATGGCGCTGCAATACCGGAATATAACTCTGGCAAGTTTCTCGGATTAACTTTGGACAAACATTTATCCTGGGAATGTCACATTGATATTATAAGTAAAGCTCTCAACTCTTTAGCATACGCCGTGCGAATGTTACGGCAGAATGTCGATGTTCCAGTACTAATCACCTTTCATCGGGCTTGTATTGAGTCTAGACTTCGATATGGCATAATTATGTGGGGACGTTCCAGTCATACGAAAAGGTTGTTCATTCTCCAGAAGAGAGTTATGCGCATTATTTTTCTTTAAAAATAAAATACTGACACTGCCATCACTTTACATGTATGAATGTGTTATTTTTGCAAAACAAAATCAATCGAAATTTGTAAAAAACGCGGACTATAATAAGACGTATAACACTCGTAACGGGTGTTCTCTCAGCATACCTGCGCACAGCTCTCAGACATACGAAAAATCTCCATATTATAATTGCGTTAGGATTTATAATAAACTACCCGTTGAGATAAGGGAGACATTATCCAACAATAAATTTAAAACAGCCGTCAAGGAATATTTTGTTTGTGGTGGCTATTATTCTGTCAACGAATTTTTACAATGATGTGCATGTTTTATAGGTAAACAATAGATTTAATGTAAAACTATACCTTGTTCCCCACTTCTAGCGAATTTATGTATTACTATATTTTATATTGTGAAGACTATTTGTATTATGTATTTGTATGAAATGACAAGGCTCATACGTGCCTTTGCACGTCAAAAGCTATAATAAAATTATTATTATTATTATTATTCTCCTTCTAGCATATACAGTAGAGGATAACTTTTTAGAAAGAGCATCAATTTCTACTCTCCAACTTATTCTAATATCTAAGGATGTGCCCAATAGCTTCGGGGATGGTTCATTTGGATATAAAGACTAGTTTGACAGTTTTTGCTTCGTCGAGGATAAGCTTATTTAGCGAGGACGAGAATGTTTTATGCACCTTTTTTTTAAGTTACTAATCATCCTTATCTCTGCATAAGAGTGTGCTATCATCAGCATACTGTATTAGCTCACCAGAGATATGCTTTGGAAAATCATTTACGTATAAGTAAAATAGAAAGGGGCCTAAGAGAGATCCCCGAATCACACCAATTTTGATGTCCTACAACTCACTTGTTTCACAATTCAGATGTACAGTTTGTTTCTGATCTTCAAGCTAAGATGGTGGTAATTTTGATGTTTAGCCACAGATGCCACAGCATTCCAGTTTTGGAAGAAAGATGTCAATTTTTGTACACAATCAAATGTGTAATATCATGGAATCCTCTTCATTTTCGCTAGAGTCCGAAATAAAACTAATTGTGAGCAAGAAATTGATTCTTCTCTAAAAAGGACATCAGAATAAGTAATAGGGTAGCTGCTTCCTGGACTTTTGATAGTACAGGTGAAACAGAAATAGGCTCTCAGTTTTTCAAAATTGTATCTGCCAAAGTAGAGAAGTATATCTTTTGACACATAATAATAACTTTATTTGTATCTAATTACATAAGATGTGATTTTTCACATGTTGGTTTGGCCCAATATAAATCATTTCCTAATAAATTATTTTATGATCTTCTATGATGAATAATAACGATGTAACTTTACATTTGTCAATATTAAAAGAGAGACTGTTCAATACACATCACTCATGTAACTTTTCGAGGTCATTTTGTAATGTCATACAGTCGTTTTTGATGCTAATATTTGCGAATATTTCTACAAATAAAACTTCTTTCTATGCAATTGCATTCGTTACATCATTAATAAAAATAATGAATATTGGAAGACCCAAGTTAGAATCCTGCGGGACTCCCACATATTAATTTGTCCACTTTGTTTTTGTTTCTGTTTAGTTTTTTTGTATAGTATACAGGGTGTGGCATCTTACTGGAATCGGCCGATTGTGACTTGGCTATTTATTTTATCGAAAAATGGTCTGAGAAAAAGATGTTTAGAATAAAGTTCTCTACAGCAGGAAAATATTTTCTTATATACATGGTGTTCAGTTTTGTCTGTACGATATATTACTTGATTTTTTTTAATCAAACACCCTATATATTATTGCATTTTTGAATTCCTTCATGTAATATAATTAGGTAATTTTGTACAGAAATATAAAATTTGCTATAAGAAGCGTGGATCAAAGCACTGTAATACAATTTTTGTCCTTGAGGAAAAATCTGCAATAGTTAGCATAAAAATATACAGGGTGTTCCATTTGAAATAAACGAGTTTTAGTCGTTTGATACCTTCAAATTAATTAATTAATTTCGAATTCGATTATTAAACACCCAGTATAATAGAATATGAATGTTTAGTATGAAAAATAAAGCTTGAAAAGTATTTATTATAATAATACCCACGATTTGTTTCAAAACAATTATTAGGAATGGCTAGATTCATTTTTTAAGTACTCTGTGTAAATGCATTTTTTTCCTCTCGAAAACTGTTGAGTTTTAGTGCAGAGTATGTTAATTAAAATTACCTTATATTACATCAAGGAGTTCAAAAATGCAATAATATGTAGGGTGTTCCATTAAAAAAAAAGACAAAGTAACAGTTGTCTTACAGACAAAACTGAACACCCTGTATATAAGAAAATATTTTTTTGCTATAGAGAACTTCATTTTAGACATCTTTTAAAATAAATAGCAAAGCCACAATCAGTCGATCCCAAGAAGATGCCACACCCTGTATATTTTGTCTTCTATTGCATCTAACATTTTTCTTGGTATTTTGTTTTTTTTTTAACATAACAGACCATTTCTCGCACTTCTCTCCTCAATATGAATGCTTACGAAGTTCAATTAATCCAAGAACTGAAGCTTTATGACCATCCGATGCATTTTCGGTTCGCCCAATGGACTGGAGATCGCTTAGTTGAAGATGAGCGTTTTTACCGAAAAATCATCTTTTCAGGTGAAGCCCATTTCCACATCCCAAGCTATGTCGGTAAGCATAAAGGGTAAATCGTCGCATTTTGAGAAACCGATGCATCCTCAACGAGTTCTTTTTCAAAAATGAGCAGGAGGAGGCATCATTACGCTCAACGGCGATCGTTATCGTGCCATGCTCAATAAATTTTTATTTTCATTTTGACATTGATGACGATGACACAGCAAACGAAACAATTGAACTTTTGGGGGACGGTTTTCGAAAATCGAATGATCATCCGTTGGACTATTCCTTGCGAAGAGCACTTAAGGATAAATGTTAGGCTAATCATCCGGACACGATTGAAGCCTTGAAAGATGAAATCGGGTGTGGAAATCATTTGAATAATGTTGTGTTTCATTTCAAAATTTAAAAGTTGACAAAGACATTGCTAGAGTCAGACTCTCTTCATAAAAAGGAACTTCTTCAATCTATTTTGAACTAGAAGATTAATCCTAATCAACCTTATCTTTTTTTTTTGACAATCAGAATATCATTTTGGATTTTCTTGCTCCGTTCAATACTTGAAACACCTGCTTGCTCTGCGTCTAAATGAGTAAATGTGTGTAATGTTTAGTTCCTGTAGGGAGACACTAACGTTGTATCTTACTGTACTATTATTTCTAATAACGTTTGTAGAAGTAAATAAACATATCCTAGCTACAAAAACTTTCTAAAGTAACTCATCTGTCATAAAACGATACTTAAGGATATGGCTTTCATCAAAATATCTATTAACTTGAACAATTCTATATCCTATTAAACAAAGAGCACATTTTCGTAATTGACAGGTGTTTGTGTACTTTTCCGTTTCATTTATCTTCAAGTGCATAGTTATTGTTATCTTGAATATAGGTTTACGCACTCGTACTGAAGAAATTCTGTTTTCTAAATTGTTATTTTTGATTTAAAGCTCTAAAATGTAATATAGAACCGCCATCTTATAAACATTTTACAAATTAACGAAACGACAAAACAATAACGACAGCGGATTATCGAGATCTACAATCTTTTTTTGTTTTTCTTCCATAATATCATTAATAAACAGTTTATAATTCGCCTTCCTATTTAATCTGCATACAATATGACCTGTACTGTTTAGATTACACTAGATATAATATTGCTTTTTTAACAGCTACAGGTTACTAGGGTCGCATACATAAGTTCATTTACGAACGTTGTTGTGTAAAGTATGAAATATATTAGCATAAGTTAATTTGATAATCTACGTAATCAATACCTATTCAAAAATTTTTATTCCATGTGGAATGTTCTCTTGAATTATAATTATTATTATACAGGTTGTTGAATTAAGGTTTATCAGACTTGATGCAGTTGTGGATAAGTATCATCATTGGATCAGTATTGCTGCATTGCTGTTGATTCTGGTTCAAATCGTTTTGATCTGCAAGACTACCCTGATACTTAAATGATTTAATAATTTAATGATTTTGCTTAAAGATCGTCACACCTTGGTACTATTCTTGATAAATCATGATTCGTAATTTTCTTCTGGAGCATTTAATGTTTGTAAAGATTCTATTATAATTGGTTTATCTTTTCCACCCCTTTGCAGCCATAAGCTGTTATAAATGCAGTGTTGCATTATCTGGTTGAAAATATTAGAAACTGTTCCTTTTAATTGAGATATTTTTTTTCCTGAAAGTGAGTGCATGGTTGCCTACATTGAGATTGTTCAGGAAACCTTTGTCCAGAAGTTTTGGGAAAACAAGTAAAGGAGGGTGGTGCAAAAAGAAGTTGGAAAATGAGAATTTGTAAGCACCAAAGAAGACAACACGTTCAAAATGACTCATGTGCTGCACAAGAAACATTAGATTCAGTGTCATATTTATAGTTTGTGTTTGATGTTGTGCGGATGCTTGAGCATGTAAATATCATTTGAAATGTGTCAAAATCGTATCGTTCAGAAAATGCACCCTTATCGTAGCAAGCATTTGCTAGGAGTCCAAAAGCTTAGTTGCAGTGATTCCGTAAACTGTATCGCTTGTCTGGCTATCACTGCAACTCTCGCGGTGTAGTTTTTGTGTGTGTATGTTTTGTTCAATTGGCTTTGTGACAGTATCATATCGCCTTTTATGATGCCGCGCTGTTAATCACTTTGCTCCCAACAGCGAATGGCAAGTCGATCCGGGATTAAACTCTCTGAAAAAATGTCACCGTCCCTCCAGAGAATTGAACCCCGGCGCCTATCGTCCTCTCACAACAATAGTCAGCCGCCTAACCACTGCGGCCATCGACCCGTATACAAATATTCATATAAATATTTATTCAATAATGCAACTTTATCTACGTCATCCACAAAACAATGTACTACTTACAATTCAGAACTTAACAATTTGAATATTAGAGTAATCATTAAAGGAACGACACACATATAAGGCTGCTCACAATTAATCATAATTAATTGTCAGTTAGTTGTGTTCCAATAATATTTAACACAAAATGATATTACAGAAAGCCTTAGATATTCATTACGCGTTGGAAAATGTGAGAGGTTTGTACATCATCTAACTTCATTAATCTCACCAATTTTATCCATTCCTTTTGCATTCTTTTTAGATCCTCGAGTAGACGGTTACTTTTTAATGAGTTCAGTTTGGACTGTATTGAGCGTAGTAGCTGCTTATATTTTTCTAGTCAAATATGTAGGACCAAAATTAATGGAGAAAAGGGAACCTTTCAAAATAGATAAAATACTCATATATTACAATATTATACAAATCATCTACTGTGGATATATAGTACTTATGGTATGGAGTACAATTTATTTTTTTGATAATTTAATATAAATGTGATTTTGTTTCAGGTGACCATTCATCTACTACCATATTATAATATTTATTGTGAACCCTGTGATTATTCTTCTAATTTTCGCTCAAATATGGCGTCCCAACTAAGCTACGCTTACTTTTTATTAAAATTTATTGACTTGTGCGATACGGTTAGTATTAATGATTAATAACGCCAAATCTTAATTTAATGATATTATAGTTAAGAGTAGTTCATATTATTTTTTTCTCAAAATAGCTATTCAAAATTTGGGCACCAAACACCTCTTCGATACTAACGTTGTCTACAGTTGCTCTGCATACCTAACCTCACATTCGTTAGTTTGTATTGTATATCCTAACCTACCATAAGATCTATTCCAATCTAGACCAAATTTCATCCAATAGGTCTACTTGTTTTTCCAATCATTTTCATGTTAGCAGCTTCTTCCAATATAGTCTTCTTCTTACTTCGTTTGGACGAATTTAAACTTTCCACATTAAGCAAATAAGAGTCTGATCAGGATAGATCTAGTTCCACATCCCCCACAGTCTTCTGAAGATGGATTCCAACGCTCAGTGTTTTATCCATCCACGTTCTAAAACCGCTACTTTAGAGTCTGGATTAAAGATCAAGAGAATATTTTTTCTCCATTATAAATGAGGTTTTGCCTTTACCAAAGCTATGTCCAATTAGAGTTACTTCTTTCGTTGCACAGTGTTAGATCCAATACTGATTCCATCTTCCGCTTTAATTGTAATCGATTTTGATTCGTAATTCCTTTAGAATAATACTCCATAGCAATATTTCAATGTTATAGAAAATTCTGACCAACTCCTGCAAATCGCCAACAATATCCACAGTCTTTAATAAACTCTTTTTTAAGCTTTTCACTTAAGAAGCAGAGTAAGTTGTACAGATTGTCTTGAACATTCAAAATACATGTATAGATCTCTAAGACGTTTGTTTAATTATCTCTGAAGATATTTTTGTTGGTCCAAATGATTTTTTACATCCCTGTCAATATTTGCACAAACTGCCTTCCAGTGCTCTTTTCCTCGTTTATCTTTAGATTGTACTTGGTAGCCTAATATGTTAAGTACAAAAAGAAAAGGTCCCAAAATAGAATTGCCAAAAAGAACCCTCAATATCAAAGCAAGATCACTCAAGAGATAATGGAAGAAATAAATTGCTCTGTTCAGAAGAGGCTAAAGCTTCATTTAAACAAGATTCTGAAGCACAGATCTCTGATTTCTGCCTAATTTATTTTAAAAATTGGTTTCGCTGCTTAAATGGTGTCAACTTAGCCGGATTGTTGTCCAGAATTCTGGAAAAATTCTCTTTTAAAGCACAATTTGCCACTATTGCTTAAAATCAGATTCTGAACAATTGTTTCCCTCACTACTTAATATTCTTTCCCTGTTTTGGTAAAAAGCTTTGGAGCAACCTAAGCAACCGAAAAACTCGACTGTATTCTACAGTTTTGCTTGAGACTTGACTTGTTGATGTTTCTTCTTCCAACCACAACATGAAGAAAAGTTGGGACAAGGAGGATGAGATAAAAATACAGTCGAAACAGTAGATTGCGATTTTTAAGGGATGGAAGCATCACTCGAAGACTATGTAGAATAATAAAACTAAATTTTAGAAAAAATTAATTTGTTTTTAAATGAAAATTTATCTTGCAGCTATTTTTTATTTTGAAAAAAAACAATCGTCAGATCTCTTTCCTTCATGTTTACCACCATTCGGCCATGGTAATCATGGCATGGATATCAGCCAAATTTGCACCAGGTGGTGTTGCAGCATATATGGGAATAACCAATTGTGTAGTTCACGTGATTATGTACGGATATTATCTACTTTGCGTTATCTACGGCACGTCTAAGCTAACGTGGCTAAAGAGGCATATAACCCATGTGCAATTCGTAGGTATATCAACAGAGAGATTGCTTTAATTTGATGTGATCTTATTTCAGATCCAATTCGGATTTGATTTATTCGTATTTTCTTCAGCTATGTTACGAAGCGATTGTAATTATCCATTTGGTCTGGCTCTTCTTGGCACAATCCAAAGCTTAATTATGATTTATATATTTGGAGATTTCTACTATAAGACTTACGTGAAAGATAGCAAGAAAATCAACTAAATTGCACTAATAATATTGTGTAATTTAAATTTAAATACACTCTGCTAAATGAGTTTCGAAATACCATAAATACTTTTAAAAATAAACACATTTAAATCCAATCAATAATATCGAATGCTTTCCATTTTCTTCCAGGTATTTAATTCACATATGTGTGCGCATTCCGGTTAAAATAATCAAGATAATACCAATACTTTAGTTAATAGGCAGTAATTCTGCAATAGTACCATCTAATATTATAGGTACATGTGTACTTCTATGTACATAGTTAACATCGTAACCTGCTTTACGACAGTATGGTGAAAGTTTACGTACACATTTTTATTTAATATACCCAACAATAAGAATGAGAAGTGTTATAGCTTTTAAGCAATGCTTGTTAATGGTTGCTTCGATATGTTTTTTTCTCTTTGAATTAATCATATCGGAATAAATGAATTCGACATATTTAAGTCATACTTTCCCAAAACATCATCTGCATAATGCCTTCTTTCGTATAAATTGGTAGCAGCTGTTAAATTACACAGAAATTGATTTAAAGAAATATATTCAAATAATAAGATCAATTTTTAAATATTATCTTTCAATTTAATTGAAGAAAAAATTAATTTAGAAAAAGTATCAGCAACAATAACCACATTTTAGTGGCTTGTTAATGTTTCTACACAAAGGAGAACATCTTGCGAAGTCGTTCCTCTTTCCTCATTTGGACGAATCCAGAGAACTTTATAGTGTCAGGAGCAATGTCTAGCAGCATGACAAAAACTTTGATGCTGGCTCACTGACACCTCTTCCTAACTTGTCAACTATTTCGTTGCCTCTGATCCACCTCGGAATCAAATCTGACAGGCTGTAGTGCCACAAAGGCAGCCTGGCTGTAAAATAGAATTTTGTACTGATACATTTACTTGTGGGCAATTTAAAATGTGCTCTACAGCCCCTCAAATTGAATTTAGAAGCATCCACAAACCAGCCTGAAGATCCTCTCTTCATTTTGTGATCGAAAGCTTTTGCAGTCTCTCTGCTAGAGATGCCCAGACAAAGTAAAAACGGGTGAGATCTCCTCCTCCCTTATGGACAGTGGTACCATGTGTTCGATGTAGTTTAATATGCTTTAATATGGAGACGATCCAATGATCGTCTCCATTGCTGCAGTCGGCCTTAAGGACAAGGCTGTCGAAAACAGGCAATCCTCTGGACCTTGCTAAGTGCACTAACATTTGAAGACTGTAACATGGGTCTATTCAGCAATATTTCTACATAGATAGCAATAATAATATAGCTTAAGAGATGAATCTACATCCTTCAAAAAAAAAAAAAACAATTCACATGAGACGGTTAAGTGAGGTCACTGATCGTGGCATATGTTGAAGATGTCTTTATTTATTATTTTAAAGATGTCATATTTAAGACTTATTTGAACACGCACTTGTTTTTAAGTTAGCGTTTCACTGTCAATATTTTTCTTGTAATTATCAACATCTTCATGAAAGGACTGGTGATGGACTTTAAACCCATAACGTGCAGAATATGCTACATGAGGGTAGGAGGGAAATACAGGAAAATAAGTATTGTGAATGGTCACGCTCCTATCCAAGAAAAATAACAAGAAATAAAAAATGAATTTTATGAAAAGGTAAATGATGTAATAGAGAAAATTGCTAAATATGATATAAAAATAGTGGTCGGCCAAAATTGGGAAAGAATAAAAAGTTTACGCCAAGAGAGTAACGAAAATGGGAAAAAGTTAATCGAATTCGCAGCAGAAAACCAGAAGAAGAAGAAGTAGTAAAGTAAGCATTTTAGAGCCATCAGAGATTGCAAGAGTTATAGAGGAGCAGACGCTAATAGTGACCATGCTTTAGTAATAGCGAAACTTAGATCAGAATTACCGGTACAAAATAAAATTAAAGCTCCAAAAGGAGTCAGTTAAAGACAAATTAGCAATGAAATTGGCAGCGGAAGACTTAACAAGCATATTTAAAGACAAGGACTGGGGAACACCACAAGGAATAATGACAGAAGTAACAAACCATATCTTGGGAAAACAGGAATGCAAAAGGAAAGAAGATTGGTTTGACGAAGACAAACAAGAAACAAAGAAGCTCGGAAAATACGAGGGCAAAGAATCAGATGGTTAGGGGACATCATTCGAATGCCAGAACAAATGATACCGAAAATGGTTTTGTATGGGGGAGATGGTGGTAAGAGGAAAGGAAGACCAAAAAAGAAATAGTTTCAACAAGCAAAAAACGACATTGAAGAAATAGGAATAGGGAATTGGAGAGAAATAGCAAGCGCATAAATATCAACACTTCCTCCAAAAGAAAAATAGTTCTAAATGACATTTAATATTATACAGATTTAACTTTCAGCACGCCAATCCTTTCATGCAGCAACTCGTATCGGACTTTCTCTAATGGCTTCGTAAGTAGATCAGCCAACTGGTTAGTCTCATCGATCTGTTCTAATCCAAGCTCTCCTGTCAAAAAAGTTTCCCTGACATGGAAGTAGCTTGATTTTCCAAATCAGCTTCTTTGCTCCATCGGTTGCTGATATTATTTCCATAGTGATGCAACTAACCATGAACTGTAGGATCTTCCATAGCTCGAGGTGCTTTGTTCACTGCAAATGCAATGTGTGGACAACCTACTGCTTCGCGATAAGTAGTAGAGACTCGGCCAATCCAAATCTTCGATTAAACCGTTTTCATTTTGCTTTATCTTCATACCCAAGCAATTGTTGAGAGTCCCTCTAGTTGTATAAAATTCCAACTGGAACATTTCCAAAAATTCTTCAATTTCTATTTTGTGGCTGCTCACAACCAAACCATCATCAACGTAGATTGCAACATACAAACAGCAGTTGTTGCTTCTGCTGTAGAAGAGAAATGGATCTCCATCACTATTTTGAAATTCAGCTTTTTTTTGTAAAGTCTACAAAACGTTTGTTCCAGTAGCTGCAGTAACAAACTCTTCTTCAGTAGACATACTCGGCTAGTACCATCTTCAAAACCTTCCGATTGTTCCATGTATACTTCGAGTACGCCATTCAAGAAGGCTGTTTTGATGTCAGATTGGTTAAGCTTCAATTTTTCTGCAGCAGCTACTGCTAACAAAATTCGAAAGGTATCATAACGTGCAACAGGGCTCAATCTTTCTTGATAGTCAATGCCTTGATTTTGTACACAAATCAAAATCCACTCTTTGCACCAAAATTCTAAACTATCTCAGCTACCTTCAATTGTTACATTGCCGGTTTTTCTTTTTGTGGTTGCTTTTTTTCCATTGGTTATCTCATTGACAGTCTGGAAAAGCTAAGAATTAGCTTTTAATATGAATTTGACCTTTTTTATTGATGGTGAGTGTAGTTTGTAAATTGTGTTCAAATGGCTTTGTCACAGCAATGGTAAGTCGATCAGGATTTCAACTCTCTAAAAAAATGTCACCGTCCCTACAGAGAATTGAACCCTGGCTCCTATCGTCTCGGCACAACGATAGTCAGCCGCCTAACTACTGCGGCTATTTTTATCCCCTCCTAGCCTAGCGGATTTCTTATTATCTTCTTTTTGAAAAACAGAATTGACGTCAAATCATAACAGAGTAATAAAGGCGATCACAATTGAAGCTCCATATTATGAATTAATTAGTTAAATAGGTTAATACATATTCCCTCATTATTAACAATAAAAATTGTATTTTAATAATAAAACAATGCATAGCTCATATTTTGAATTCCTAATTAAAATGAAATTAAAATATTAGAAACAGAATTGTTCGTTTCCGTAGTAATTCGAATTAGTTTTGTTTGGAAGTGCTAGAAGAATCCACCTGTTCAAATAAAACCCTTTAAAAAAAAGCCAACCTCTATAACTAACCACAACGCAGCAGTTTTCATAAATCACTTCGAAATACATTATACATGAGATCAGAATTCCATCAATTTAAATCAGAAGTGAAACAAAAGCTTTATTGTATGCTTATTATACACGTTTTAGTTAAAAAAAAAATTATTCGGCAGCAATAGTGATTTGGTCGTGAACCTGGACAGTAACATTCCTCTTGAGAGATGGCTCTTGTTATCAAAGAGCTGTTAAATTTTCATGATTACGCCCTTGATCATTGGAAAGGTAGATATTACTAAATTAAATAGCAATTAATATAACTTAATTTAACCTGTAGATCCACGAGTCGATGACTGGCTTTTCATGAGTAACGTTTGGAATGTAGTCGCTATCCTTGCCATCTATCTGTATTTAATTTTCAATCTAGGTCCTAAATTAATGGAGAATCGGAAACCGTTCGATTTAAAATGGATTTTAATAATGTACAACTCGTTTCAGGTTTTGTTCTGTTGTGTCGTGTTAGTTGTGGTAAGATTTCGTCAGAATCGTAAATAATTTGAATAATTTGATACGTTTCAGGCCAGCATATACATAATTCCATATCATAATTTCGTATGTGCTCCAGTGGATGATCGTAGTTTTCGAGGTTTGGTGGCAGCTCATCTAGCTTGGTGGTATTTCTTTTCGAAGATCATTGACCTCTTGGATACGGTAAGGCTTATTCTATATCCTTTTTCCAGTATTATTTAGGTATTTGGAACAATGTTCCATATCATCTACGGAAGCAGATTTATTCCTTGGTTATCATGCAGGACAACCGAATAAATATTCTTGCAAAAAGTTTCCACCCTCTCCTTTGCTGACAACATAAGATGTTCTGCTTCCCAAATGGACTTTTTTTCTGTCAGAGGAAAATCCTTTATGGGCACCGGACCGATAGTGCTCCTCATTGTTCCACTATACTGTCATTTCTTCAATTAGCACAGGTGTCTCTGAGTGCTCTCTCCAATTATGTTCGATTTTCAGCATGAGCTCTATTAGATTGTTGTTCTGGCCTAGTTGTTCTACCAGCATTGTCGCCCACCAATCACACTCAAACATCACATGCTGAGGCGTTTCCTCCGTTCCACAGTCCAGACAAATCAATTTAAACCTCTCGAGGTAAATTTTAAAATTGATGGTTGCAGATCTCTGATTAGGATTTTAGTCCATGCGAGTTATCTCTCTTCTGTCCTTCAGCTTATCCTTTGTCCTCTTCTAGACTCTCCGTTGCTCTTCTGCCAGGAGGGAGATTGGAGATATTACTTACGCAGCTTTGACGAACACTGTTGTGTATGCGCTAATTACTCGTACGAGAGTTGTTCTCTGAAGACGTTCTAAGGTCTCCTAGTTTTGTTTTTTTAGTTTTAGTGCATTTGCCCAGGCTGGAATTAGATTCAGTACAAAATGCTTGCTGGGGCTTTGGTTTCCGGCTTTCGAATAGCATACCCACATTACGATTGCCTAATTACTCACACAATAAAAAACAAAAGTCAGTCTGATCTACTTAAAAAGGTCTAGCTTAGATAGGCTAGTGCCCACACAGATACCCAGTTATGGTGGCCAACCACCATTGCTGTCCAACACAAACTTAACACTCCCCAATAAGTGTTGCATCAGCTGCTGATTCTTCAGAAGTTACAATTTATTCATTTAGCCCACCCTCTGGTACATGACCATGATGAGTATCAAACTCTTAACCTCATTCAGCAACACCATCATATTCACTGTTATCGTGGCTTCCTCTCCATTGTCCTTTTTGGTAGAATATAACTTCATACCTTCCTTAAAAAATTTGTTATCTTTATACTCTACACACGCTGCAATAAAGATTTCTTTTGTAAAATTTTTGATGATTTTAGATCTTCTTCGTACTTAGAAAAAAAGATAACCAGATCACATTCCTCCACGTCTATCACCATGCTGGTATGGTCTTATTAACCTGGATCGGATGTAGATTCCTTCCAGGAGGTAGCTCGCTAAATCTAGGCATAGTTAACACTATTGTGCATGCGTTCATGTACAGTTATTATCTAGCGTCAGTTTGGGATAAGAAGTACGCTCGCAATTTATGGCTCAAGAAGCAAATTACACATCTACAGATGGTATGGGATTACTTTAGTCAAAATTTGTCTTTAATTACAATTATTCGTCTTTATTTTCAGATACAATTCGGACTACTAGCTATTAGTTTTATTTTGCTGGTAACAACAAAAGATTGTGGATATCCGAAGTTCGTCTGCATCTTTTTAATACCGCAAAATTTATTCATGTTTTACATGTTTGGTGATTTCTATTTCAAGACCTACATTAGACCTGTCAAAGCTGCGCATTCGAAAGAAGATTAAAGCGATTAAAGAAGAAGAAGAAGAAAACTAACTTTTGTAAATTTTTTGTAGTATAAGATCATTAAAGTGTATTTGTATATTATAGTATTATATACAACCCTCAATTGTTTTATCAAAACTTTAGTTAGTCCTTGGACCATCCGTTTGCTATGCCTTTGTCAAATTACATGATTCCAATTTAATTGGTGTTGTTTTATGATCCACTCATTAATTGCACCACATACTGACCACTACCTAGACCTGGCTCCTGTCTGGGATATTTCATTTGGGAATCCTACCCTTGTGTCCTGGCACCCACACTAAAATGACCTTACTGTGTCTGGCCAGAACAATTAGGTTTTGCAGACATTCCTATACTAGTTTGGAGGCTATATAGTAAGATGTTAGAGTGTTTAAAGCTACCTGATCGTCAGAGAGAATGCGGATCACCTCTCCTCGTGGTAGATGACACAGAAATACCGTGGAGTCTCTCCGAAATGGTTCACATATCTTCTAACTCTGGTTTTCCTCATAGACACCAATTCCGGAATTAGTTGACACTCACCTTTGACCCATCTGTGTACCAGTTTTGGCTTTTCAATTTTCTTCCTTCCCAATTCTGGAAAACTAAAGTCGCTAGTAACTCGGACAACCACTCTATTAAATCCATATTGTCAACCACAAAACAAGAAGAACATCATTAAACAACGCAGGCAAAATATTGATGAAGAAGTCTGTTTACATTGCACCATTCAATGCCTCCTCGAAAACACAAAAATATGATGGTAAGATTTGGCGTCCGAGGAGGCTATGTCATGTCTTGAAGCTCCACACTGGGTGGTAATTTAGTTCAGGAAATCAAGAGACTGGTAAACGACATTAATTGCAAATTTACCAATCCCCATTACTTTGAGAGGTTGTCTCATCAATCCACAGAATCCTAAGCTGGTAATTATCATCATGTTTACAAAATTGCATAAATTAAAGCGATTCTGTAAATCATTTGTTGTTAGTTTTTGATGAAGATATCCAGCGAGAGGGTGATGATGCTGATTGTCCTTGAAAATCCTTGAAAATCCTTGGCATTTTCTAAATAGGAAAAGATAGTAGGTATTGAATCACACACTTGAATAAAAACTAAGGACTGTCAAAATTGACTTTATTTCACGGCTTATCCTGCCACCTAGCACTGAGTGTTTAAAAATTATCATGTACTAGGTATATTACGATACCAATGATCAAAGTTAAATAAGTATCCATACTTGCGGCCTCTTCCGGGAAATGAAAATACGTCCAAATCGATTCAGGTTCGGGTTGAACCTGAAACCGAATTTTTCGATTAGGTTCATCATTACAATGGTTACAGAAATGTAATCATGCATCTGCTTCTTCGAGAACAACAATTTATCGGTGGTTTAGTAAATTTGAAACGGGTCGTACGAGCACTGTGGAAGGCCAAAAAAGAGTACGAATGTCGAAAACGTAAAGCAAGTCCATTGAAAGATCGTAAAGTGAAGTTGAGACCGTGGACATCTCAAAAGACGGGCTCTTCATACATTTTGAACGATCTTTTGAGAGGCGGTGATCGATTTGGGTTTATTAGTCTACGCCTAAGTCCAATAAGAAGCCTGCAGAGGGGCTGGAAAGCTCATCCACCATATTCTCCAGACTTGACTCCCAGAGACTATTATCTCTTTCCTAACCTCAAGCGGTGGCCTCAAGGAAAAAGATTTAGATCGAATGAGGACATCATCGCGAAATCCAAGACTTATTTCGAAGGCTGAACGTTTTGTACTACCGAAAGGGCGTTGAAATGTTAGAAGATCGCATATCAAATGTATTACCCTTATATAGGCAGTATTGGAGCACCCTGTATGATTAGAAATAATTTAAAATCAGAAAAAAAATTATGACAGCCATATATCATTTTGTTTTTCTGATTTTCTTAAAACGTAAGAGGACATTAATAATTTCCAAGAATTTATTTAATATTTTTTTTAACATAATTATATAATTCTTAAAACAATGAAAGTAAATATTATCCGTGCGTCTTATTTGATGGTATATTTGAGTTGTAAGTTTGTTTTACACAACTTTTTCTTCAATTCGTAATCCCGACATTATAAGTAAACGGAAACAATTATTGACAGATCTCAACGTGACGTTGGTTTCGCGGGAACGATGTTTTTTTTTGCAAAACTTACACCTATGCATATTTTTTTCTAAATTTAAACATCCGCTATTAAACTTTAGTGTGAGGATTTATTAATTGTAAATAGAAGTGGGGTATTTTTAAAGCTTAATATAATTTACGACTGTCAATCGCGCATTTAATATTACAAGATGTTTTCTTCTTCGATTTAAAGCTGTCGTCGTATGTATTGTACTGTACATCTACAGCGTTAGTAAAAAGTCTCGGAACGGTCGAATAACTTTGTTATTTGAAAATTATGATTTCTGAAATTTGGTATTTTTTTCACTTCCGGTTTAATCGGCAATACGTCCAACTTTTTTTTTAAACGGAACGCCCAGATTTTTTCAACACTTTTGAATGCAAAATAAAAAACTACGTTCAGGAAGTATTAAGATGTTTATTTTTATTCACAAGAAAACAGTTAAAAAATTAAAAAAGTGTCCTAATACAGAAAAATCAAGATACCTGTCTATTCAGGTTGCGATTACAATAATTGTTCAAAATGCTCTCCATTTACAATTTGACAAAAATGTAAACGGTCAGTAAAATTTCTTATTGAATTTTGTATTTGTTCTGGAGTGATGCGATTGGCTTCTTGAACTATTCTCTCTTCCAATTGTTCAAGATTATGGGGACGATTTTTGTACACTTGACATTTCAAGTGACCCCAAAAGAAAAAATCTAATGGCGAGAGATCTGGCGAACGTGCTGGCCATTCGATTGCTCCTCTACGTCCGATCCAACATTCCGGAAAAATTTCATTCAAATAATCGCGGACATTATGGGCAAAATGGGAGGGAGCTCCATCTTGTTGAATCCAAAAATGTGCATTAGGGTGATCACCTATGTTTGCATTTGGAAAGAGGGCCGCAAGTGCTGGAACAACCCCATTTCGCAATAAATTTAAGTAGACGTTGCCAGTTAAATTTCCTCTTATAAAAAATGGTCCTATGATGTTGTTTCCAACAAGACCAGCCTAGACATTCACCTTTTGAGGACGCTGTGTATAATAATAATAATAATAATAATAATAATAAACTTTATTGATGTACACAACAAAACAATATAACAATCTATATAAAAAAATATATAAATATAAGACGCAATTCTGTCATACGTACATCAAAGGGCGAAGTCCAGCAATGCTGATCAACTTAACCACTAAGGAGGAAGAGAAAAAGAAAAAAATAAAAAGTACAACACAATAAATACGAGAAAAAAAATCAAAAAGAAACAACAACAAAGGAAAAGGAATAAGTCAATGCGAGCCACATCATCACACCACGGAGCCATAGATTTACACAAAATTATGGTATATCATAGTCTTAAAATGAACAAGGGAAAAAGAAGGCAATATGCGCACGCACATGAGCAGTCAAACCGTCACAGACTCAATTGCAGTAAATATCTGCGAAGAGATACTTTAAATGACAGAGGTGACAGGGATTTTAAACTAGGTGGAATAGAGTTATATAATTTTTATTTTTATTTAATCCTGGGCTAATCTGTGAAGATCCTCGTTCAACAACGCAGTTGCGAAGGGTACCTCATCTGGTGGGCAAGAAGTGTAAATTTGCGCATCATCAGCATAACAATGGTGTTGGCAATGTAGAAGGCAAGAGAATAAGTTTGAAATGTAAACAGAAAATAAAAGAGGACCCAGAATGGAACCCTGAGGGACACCCGCGCTGATCGGCTTAAATTCGGAAATGTGATTGTCTATTTTAATTGCTTGCAGACGACCAAACAAATAATTACACATAAGTTCAACAGCAGGCATCGACAGACCAGAAAAGCGCAGAATAGAAAGTAGTAAATTATGATTAATGGTGTCAAAAGCCCTGCTGAAGTCCAGTAATACTAATATAACCACCTTGCCCCTATCCAAGGATCTAAATATATCATCTGTATCACAAAGAGCAGTGGTACAACTATGATTAGCACGAAAACCTGACTGTCTTAATGAAAGAATATTGGTATTCCGCAAGGTTCTGTTTTGGGACCGTTGCTATTTTTGAAATATATATCAATGAACTCGCGGAGTGCTTAAAAGGTGACGGGGTACTGGTAGTCAATTACGCGGATGACACTAACATTTTAATTACGGCAGAAGACAACACACTATTGATTGAAAAAGTTAACACGGTACTTGTAAAGTTGTTTCGGTGGACGCATGAGAACGAACTACACGTCAACATGGACAAGACATCTGCGGTGTTGTTTTCTAATCGAAAGAGTCTTAACACAGACAACATTGACATTTCTATACCGTTCTCGGACACAGTAAGAATGCTTAGGCTGATAGTAGATAGAGGTCTGACCTGGAAGCAGCACCTTGAAGGCCTTTCTAAGCGTTTGTCCCGCGCTATTTATGCTCTAAGGCTAGCTCTCTGCATATTGTGACTTGACCATTTTAAGATCCTTTTACTTTGCGTCATTCCAATCACTGTTGAAATTTGGCATAGTTCACTGGGGACGTTCTTCCGATACACACCGCGTATTTCTGCTGCAAAAACAAGCAATTAGAGTCCTCGCGCGATTGCGCTCTCGTGATTCTTGTAGGAATGCGTTTGGGGATCTGGGAATAATGACAGTGCTTCAACACACTACAGCATTCATATGAGACGCGGCATAAGTTATTTACAATTCTGCCAGATTCACATCGGTCATCAAAATTCCAAAGACAGATGATGGATAACGCGTCCAAATTCTTTAATCACCTTCCACTGGCGGTACAGAGTATTTCAAATCTTGCTAGATTTAAATCTACAATTAAGGAGCAATTAACAACTGCTGTGCTCTACAATTGTGAGGACTTTTTCCGTGTTATGTCGCTGGAGAACTCGTGATGTGTAGCCTGAATTGCGGCGACGTGTACTACGAGTGTGTGTAACATTTGTTGGATGGCACCCTGTATACTATGAAGGTTTTCACTCAATTGCAATTTATTTATTTACTCGATTGTTGACATGTTTTCTAGTTCTATTTTTACATAACCCCTTTTAATGAGTGTAATGTGCTAACTGACGTTGTTTCAAAAACATGCTATGTAAATGTATGTTTTTCGAAATAAATCTATATTATTATTATTATTATTATTGTTGCTCGACAAAAATGTGCGCAACTGTTGCTCCATAATCCTCTCAACAACCTTGGACAATGTAGGGAGAATACTGATTGGACGAAGATCTTTAAGACAAGTGGGTGCCACAATTTTTGGCGCAGGTGTGACAATAGCTTTTTTCCAGATCGGAGGAAAGACAGATTTTTCTAAACAAAAGTTTACAATATGAACCAACATAGGCAAAGCTTAAGGGCATCACTTCCGATTCCATCAGCGCCCTCGCATTTAGTGCGGATACTGCAAAGGATATTGAAAACATCATGTTCACAAGTCGCTTATGGACTTCTTCAATCCAATGCGGATTTTCAATTGACCAGTAGCGACAATTATGTCTGTCCACAGTGCCATTGTGACAAAACGTTGCCTCATCTGAAAAAATGATGTGATCTAAAACATTAGGCTGCTGCTCGATCAATTCCGTCATTGTTTCGCAAAAATGTAGTCTACGATCTGGATCATCTTCAGTTAACTCATGGACGGGATACATTTTATAGGCTTTCATTCTTGCTGATTTAAGAATCTTATGAGCAGATTTTTGAGAGATCTCATGAATTTGACGTAATTCTGTTGTTGTGGACACGTGATGATTTTCTTCCACTGTACACAGTGGACATATTCAAACTAGTTTCTTCATCTGTTGCTGTTAATGGACGTCCCCTTCTAGGTAAATCCTTCACCTGACGAAAGACTTCAAATTTTTGAATTGTTCGGCACACCGTACTTTTACTAATGTGACGATACGGATAAACAGTATTAAACAAAATACGAACCTCTTCAAAAGAATGTTGACGATCACCGTACCCACGCATCATTAGTATCTCAATTCGTTCTGATTCAGTAAGTTTTACTGCCATTTTCAAATGTGTCAATGTCTAAAATAAGTAAATTTATAGTGATGCAAAAGTTAAAACGCTTTTAAAATTGTCAAATGTGACGGCAAAAAGAATGCAAACACTAAACAACAACTTTTTTCAAAGGTACCTTGTTTTTTCTGTATTATGACACTTTTTTTAATTTTTTAACTGTTTTCTTGTGAATAAAAATAAACATCTTAATACTTCCTGAACGTAGTTTTTTATTTTGCATTCAAAAGTGTTAACCCTACGTTGGTCGCGCGGTTGACAGTTGTCCCCCATCTAGTTTCTTTGGAGTGCCGATCAATTTTAAAAACAAAATTTTGCGACGCCGATTTAAGTACCTCTGACTCATTATTCGACCAACTCCCCCTCATTGTTTCAGTCGTTTTGTAGGTGTCAGTTAGAACATATCAACGGTTGAAGTGTATCGGTTGACAAGTGTCACCCACGCGACTATTTACGTAACGCAGTTTTCAGTGAACAAAGTTTTAGTTTTGAAAGTAAGTTTTAGTAACTTTATGATATAAGAATAAATTCTATTATGAATACTGTTTTAGGTATAAAGAATTATATTTTTACGTTTAAAATCATGTCAAAACGAAAAAGAAACCAAACAGAGTAAAGCAAAGATCCTGATGTATGGCTTAAATGGTACAATGAACTTAGTGATCAAGGAGAAAGTGAATCCAATGCCGAGGATATTAGTGACAAAGATGAAGAAAATGTGGTAATAGAGAGTGATCACCAATCAGATACGGAGGTAGAGTTTTCGGACAACGAAACGGAATCTGAAAACGAACAAAGTGAAGCTTGTCTTTCAAATGTCTACATAGGAAAAGATGGGGAAACAAAGTGGCGAAAAACTCAACCTCAGATAAATGTAAGAACACGGTCTCATAATATTATCACCCATTTACCTGGCCCTAAGCGTGGAGCGCGTGATGCTAAAACAGAAATAGATACATTAAATTTATTTATCGACGACATAGTTGTAACAATGATTACTACTTGTACTAACATTTATATCGAATAAGTTCGTAATAATTTTGCAAGAGATAGGGATGCAAGAAATACCGATACAACAGAAATGAAAGCATTCATAGGTCGGCTTTATCTTATAGGCACTTTGAGGTGCTCTCGCAAGAATGTGCATATGTTGTGGGACAATTCTCGTGGAAACGGTGTTGAATCTTGTTATCTAACCATGACTGAATATCGATTTCGTTTTCTGCTAACGGTTTGACAACATCAACCACCGTAATACGCGCAGAGAAGTTGATAAAATGGCAGCTATAAGAGAATTATTTGAAGTTTTTGTAAACAACTTTGAAAGGCAATATTCGCCTAGTGAGTACCTTACCATTGATGAGCAGTTACTTGCCTTCAGAGGTCGCTGCTCTTTCAGACAATACATTCCAAAAGCCAAGCAAATACGGAATTAAAACGTTTGCTTTGGTAGATGCCCGAACGGCTTACACAGTCAAACTAGAAACGTACGTTGGTTTGCAACCGCCAGGACCATACAGGCAAAGCAATAATGCTAAGGATATTGTTATGCGAATGGTAGAGCCAGTTCAGGGCACCAACAGAAATATAACTGGAGACAATTGGTTCACCAGCATCCCACTAGCCAATGACTTACTAAATGAAAAAAAATTGACATATGTTGGGACAATAAGAAAAAACAAGAGAGAAATTCCAAAAGAATTCTTGCCAAACAAGGAAAGAAACGAATACACATCACTGTTTGGCTTTCAAGAGAAATGCACCATACTTTCATATTGTCCTAAAAAAAACAAGGTAGTTTTGATGATTTCGACCATGCATCATGATAGCTGCGTGGATGATGAAACAGGCGACATGCAAAAACCAGAGATTATAACTTTTTATAATCGTACCAAAGTAGGTGTTGATTTAGTGGATCAACTTTGCCAAAAAAAATAACGTAGCAAGAAATACGAGGCGCTGGCCCATGGTGGTATTCGACAATTTATTGAATATCGCTGCAATAAACGCCCTCTGCATTTTTTCTTGTAATAATAATGTTGAGGGTAAATTGAGCAGAACCCAGTTTATTCAAGCCGCGGTATGGGAAATGATAAAGCCACAAATACAGAGTAGAGCACAAATATTACAAGTTCCAAGAGAAATTCGTCGAAGAGCTGGGGTTCTGTTAGGAGAACAACCATCTGCATCCAGCGCTCCGGATGACCCACGGCAGGGATCTAGAGGACGTTGTTTTTACTGTGGACGAGCTCGTGATAAAACAACCAGAAAATGGTGTGTATTTTGTAAATATATTACATTCTTTTAGCTTTGTATGCATATGTTTGTTTTACCATTTGTATTATTTAGTGTTTGAAGCACTCTTTGGACCTTATAAATAAATTATTTCTGAAAAATATTGCTCTATGCATTTGATTTTAGCTGGTTGACATACGTCAACCACGCGACCAAACTTGAGACGAAAGGTGACGCGACTAACGTAGGGTTAAAAAAATCTGGGCGTTCCGTTTAAAAAAAAAAGTTGGACGTATTGCCGATTAAACCGGAAGTGAAAAAAATGTAAACTCTATTGCATAAAATGCCATGCATATTAACTATACCCCCATACCAAATTTTAGAAATCATAATTTTCGAATAACAAAGTTATTCGACCGTTCCGGGACTTTTTACTAACACTGTATAGTAAAGTACTTTCCTTTCTCATGACCGAATCATACCAAATCTTAATAAAATATTCAATTACCTATAATGGAACTCTTACTACGTAGTGTACATACAGTTAGAAATTGCGCTTGCTTACGAATCAAGAAAGCAGTCGCTGGCATGTCCCGTTCTTATATTATTGCTGTGAAACGGAACTCTCTTCCAACATACACAGACGCAATGTCTTAACGTCTCAATGTGTATGTATGTATGTATATACTTTCTATGGTAACCGGAAAGTGGAACGATAACCTTGGCATTCATTCCACAAACCTACTTATGTCACTTGCCGTTTCGCAGAACCCCCTTGATCTAAAACGAGTTGATACAGTAGGGACTACTACTAATTTGCTAAGAATTAAAATGTTTGTTTTTCCCCCAAGCAAATATTTTTAATAATAAGAAATAAGTTTATACAAAAATATATTCTAAAAAGAACAATTATTTCGTTAAAGATATACGCTTTCGGTATTTTGAAGGTATTTAGCTATTGAAGACGGCTTATTAATTTTCTGTTTATTGTCTTCATAAACCCAATAGAACTTTAAATCGTAAAAAATAACACAAAAAATTAAACTTTAATCCAAATTAACATTAACATTTGAAAATGATGCGCATATTGATTCTGATTTAGTGGCGATTAATAATTACAATTTGGATACGAGTCTAAAAATTGAGCAATTATGGCTACGTATTGCATTGAATAATAAAAAAATTATTGTAGGTCTACCGATAGATCGTCCGATAGACTATTATACGCTTTTCTTGGATGAAATTGAGTGTTCTTTGGACATAAGCATTTTCTGCCTTTTGACCGCAATCTTTTAAGTTTTAAAGTATTTTTAAAGTCGTGCCATCTTTGTTATTTTAATGTGACACCCTGTATTTTATTCGAGATTTGAATTGCTTATTTAAATAGAAGAACAGAGATACCGGGTTGGATTATGTCAAAATCAACCCCTTCGGAGATATTCAACTGTTTTCCATTTTTAGGGCACTTGATCGTAAATTTTAAAAGTTCTTTATCTGAGACATGAAGAAAGATAAACAATTGAAATTTGTTCTTGAGATAGTCAAGGTATTGTCCTATTCTAATATCACCAGGTTTAGTAATAATATTACACAGGGTGTTCTCTAATTAATTTACAATTATACACAATTCAAATGCAAGAAACTCAATTTTTTCAAATGAAACACCCTGTATATTTTCGCCTTTTCTGAAGCAGAAAAAAAATTGTCTTTCGATCCACTGTTATATTCCCTATACCTACCCTCTTTAAGCCATTTATCACATACAATTTCAAGAATGCCTTGGAAGTAACAAAATGTTTAATTGTCAAAATTTCGTTCGCTGTCAGTGTTATTAATTTGATGCTTGTATATTTTTTGTACTTTATTGAATTATTTGATTAGTGCATAATGGAAGGCTATAATAATAATTATCTAAATGACCATTTCATCCGGGATGGTCGTACTGATTGCATTGGTGCTGGAAATTGGAGCGGTTGGATTAGTAATGACGAGTCTTTCACATTTATCAAGCACGTTAGGCCTAGCAAAGAGACACCTATTCTTTTGGTTTTAGATAACCATTCTTCGCATTTATCTATAAGGTAAAAAGTCTAACATTGACACAACTTGCTTTAAATGACATTTTAAGTAGGATAGGGACTACTTATATGTATTTTAGTTTTTATCTTCAAAGCAAAGTTAAGCTATTTATACACTAAAATAGGGCTATACCATTTTTTGATTTTTTTATTTTTTCATAATTCCATGACCTTTTTAAAAATGTTGGAAATGTCAATGTTACCCTTATATAGGGTTAACATTGACACCCCCATACAAATTAGTGAATATGTAATTGATAAACGATTAGATACAAACAGTGACACGTAGTTTTATAAAAAAAAGGAAAATTAAGTACTTACAAATCTTTATTGTTAACTAAGTTAAGAAAACTTTTACAAATCTAATCATAAAAGAACAAAAGAATTAAAATAATCAGTTACGACTTACTAAAAATGAAAACTAAAACAAACTAATAATTAATTAAGAACAATATTTGAAGGAAGTTCCTTTAAATCAAAGTAATGTTTTCCCCGTCGAATAACTGGATTGGTAATTGTTTTCACAATGTCTTCGTTTGACAATTCTAGAATGTCTTCTACATCCGGAAAAACGAAGAAAAGATCTCTTTTTCTCAAAAATTTAATAGTACAATGATTATCCTTTTCCAGCTTTATTACTTGTCCCACATAATTCGTTTGTTGTCCGTACTTTACAAGTACCCAAGAATTTTCCTGAAGGGATATAACCGAGTTAGACTTTTGTGCAATCTTTTCTTGATTTTCACGTTCACTTCTTAAATCTTCATCAGTTGAGTCTGAATCTAAATTTAGTTCATATTCACTTTCCAACGTAACGGTAATTTCGCTATCAGAACTAGTTTCAGGTTGAAGTTTGTCTTGTTTCTTTGCTTTATTGGAACTGGCGGTCTCATTTCTTTTCTTCTTTTTTTTTTTCTTCAGCTTCTTTTCTGAGTCTTTCTTGAACTTCTTTACTTGTTAAGCTTTCTGCAATTTTCTAGAAATTCTATTCCTCTTGTTAACCGCACTGGGTACTTGCCTTTGGTTAGTCTGTAATACCGCTTTTAATGACAGTTCTAAACTAGTTTTCGGAGAAATGTCTGTTTTGTCATTAGAATCTACAGCAGAACTGGAAGAACTAGTAGGCGTAACTTGTTGTCCTTCGACAATTGAGGCCATTTCGGTGGTTCGCATAATTTTGTTTCTTGAAAGTGGAAATATCCCAGATCCTTCAAAACCAGCTATAGCATTAGCTCTTGAAAAGCAACCGGATTCGTACAGCTTTTTCATTAGGGAAGGAAATACTAACTTATCGACGTTTTTGTAGTTTGTGTCTTTGTAAAACTCGCGCAGAATATTTCTCCATGATTGTTTAACAGATTTAAACACACCGACGTCCAAGGGTTGTAAAATGTGTGATGTGTGAGCAGGAAGACATAAAATTTCAATATTATTTTCCACAGCTGTGTCTATTAAATCTATTGAAACGTGAGAATTATGACCGTCTAATATTAATATTTTTTTCCTTCCAATTTTGCTGTGCCCGGTATGAAACAATTAATAAACCAATCCAAGAATTGTGGAGCTTCCATCCAACCTGATGGTGAGCAGTTATATCTGCAATTGTTCGGCCCATCATTACACCAAGTAGAGTACAAGTGCAGACCTTTGTAATTAATAAACATCGGAAGGAATTCCCCAACAGCATTACAACACATCAATACCGTGTACATTCCTTTTGAGACTGACCCGACTAATTTTGTAGGATTTCTGGTAACACTTTTTGCGTTCCTGCATCTGTCTGAAATCCTGTTTCATCACAGTTGAAAATATTTTGTGGCTTATTTGTTAAATCGTATTTCTCTGTTAGTTCCTTAATTTTGTTATGAAAATCTAACATCACATCATGCGTTCCAGCTAACGCACGATTTTTTGGCAAATTTTGAGCAACACGTCTACTGATTTCTTGTTTCCATCTTTTTTCAAAAGCAATACACCAATCAACACCTGGTAATCCATCTCGAAATGGATTTGGTCTATCTAGTTTTCTCAGGAAATCCTGCACACATCGGCGCAATTGCTGGCGATCAAAACCATATCCCCAATCAGCCAATTTCAATAGGGCATGAACCATTAATTGTTCTTCTTGATGATTTAAAACAGTTGGTCGTCCAACTTTTTTACATTTTGTTCCTTTAATGTGGTTTATGAGTGTAGTACGATTTATTCCATAACATACTGCAGCTCGATTTTTACTCATTCTTCCGTTTTGTACTGCTTCTATGGCCGCCGCCATGCCATCTTCAGAATAATTTTTATATTTTCTCGCATTAGGATTAGCGTTTTTTCGTGCAGACGGCATCTAGAACTTACAGTAAAATCTTTTAACATGATTAATGTTGGGCAAAGTTTAAGATTGACACTGATAATTTTAAGCTAAGGATATCATTGACACTGATAATGTTACCCCAAGTTTAACATTGACAATGACAAACTTAACCTCGTTCAAGAAAATTCACATGTCAGTTTATGAAAACAAAACACCATCAGATTTATGCAAATTTTATAAATAATTTTAATTATTTGTATATTCTTACCGTTTTAAACACAACTTGCCCGACAATAATCCAAAACAAACGAAGTTTTATTTTATAAAAGTCGAACAACAATTCAACAGCTGACTCACTATCGCCATTTACAAATAATGAATCAAGACGTACAGCTTCTGTTATTAACGAGAAGATGGCGCCACAAGTACAATAACACGCTAAAGATTTCATATTTTTCTAATTGAATTTAAAAAGAAACAGTTTGACGATTTTAAAAAGGTGTCAATGTTATACCTATGACAATGTTACCCTGTTTTACCTTACCAACAACTTGATCTAACTAAAGAAAATGGAGTTGTGATGCTCTCGTTTCCTCCGCATACTTCCCATAAACTCCAGCCACTTGATGTAGCATGGATGAGGAATAATGCTGGGAAAAGTATGACCATATACGATATCTCTGGAATCGTCCGTACAGCTTTACCTTTAGCTTTGACACCGAGTAACATAATTGATGGATTCGAAAAAACAGGCATATTCCCCTTTAACCAGGATAAATTTAGTGACGCTGACTTTGCACCTAGTTATGTAACAGATCGTCCCATGGAAACAACCATTAATGAACCACAGCCATCGACGTCATCTACACCTTTGTCAACAGTGTTGTCTAACTCACAGCCTTCAACTTCTTTTGATGCACAAATATCAACATTAGGCAATCCGCAGGGATCTTTTTCGCCTGAAATTGTACGACCACTGTCTAAAGCCGGACCACGAAAGTCAACTATTAATAGGAAACGTCGTAAAACTGCTATTTTGACAGACACACCCGAAAAAGAAAATCTACGTAAAGATCAAGAAACCATGAATAAAGGCTAATACTGTAAACAAGAAAAACCAAGCAAAAAGAAAGTAAAGCGAGTAAGAAAAGCTATTTTACAAGAGGTTAACGATTCTAACTCGAATGATGAATACTTCTGTTTGATTTGCTGTGGAAACTATAATGACAGTGTTCCAGGTGAAGGTTGGATTCAATGCAATCTTTGCAGACAATGGGCCCACGAAAAATGTATTTCAAAAAAAGGTTGCGTTTACTTTGTTTGTAATAATTGTGATTCAAGAAACGATGAGTCGATTGAGTTCGACATAGTCAGATAATTGTTAATTTGATTAGTGTTTTAGGTTTTGATATAGTAGGTTCGGTTTTCACAGTATAATTCGAAATAGTAAAATTGGACTTTTCAGCCCCCGGCCTACCCTACCTATAATGTGGAAATATGCATTAATTAGACCACTTCCTAAAGTCGCAAATCCTACCTATTTCAATGATTTGACACCAATAAGTTTATTGGCGACAATTGCAATTGAATTACTTTTGTTAATGATAATGGTATACTCCCAAATATTCAATCGGGCTTTAGAAAGGGACACAGTTGTGAAACTGCACTAATGGGTGTGACATATGATATTATTGGGGCTACGGATAGGGGTTTAATCACTGTCTTGGTCCTATTAGATTATTCTAAAGCATTTGACACAGTTTGTCATGCCACTCTTTGCTCACTTCCGCTTCATTTTGATTTAAGTCGTACATCTGTAAAGTTAATACGAAGTTACTTATCTAATAGAAAGCAAAGTGTTATCCTGGACTCAAGGGTGTCACCTCCGCGGCAGTTCTACCGATTAACGAAGGCGAATCGAGGTGAAAATGGGCCTCATTACTGAAAATAATTTTGCCTGCAAAGTCGGTACTCACTCCTGTTTACTCAAGGATCCAATTTGTGAACTCTCTTCGCTGTGCATGGTCTATTAAGGAGAAGTTTTTGAGTCAATTGGACTTTGCAGGCGTCCTATATATCAACTTTCGATCTGTCAGCTCATAATCTCTTATTGAAGCCCCCTTTATATATCTGCCCTGGTGATGTTGAAGGTTGTCTCAACTCCATTAGTGCGTCATTATTATTTTGCATTTTGCCTTTTCTTGGTAGTTCTGGTAGACGACCTATCTCTTCAAATTCAGATTTCCGATCAAGTTGTCTGCAAGTAGTGCTTTTACTTCTTTAAAAGTCCCTGAAACTGATCGGTGCTGAAGATGGTGATGGTGCTAAACAGTCTCCAGGATGATTCCAACAATACACCATGACCGCCTAGTAAAGGCATTTTTAGGTTTTTACGTTCATGTTATGCTTCAAGTTATTTTGTATCAAACACAAGATAAGGAAAAGAGTGATTACGTCATTTCTGAAGTTGAGAACATTCCTGAAAGAGGTATCTGAAAGTGGTACTGTTCATCAATTCGATCCAACTGTGCCTGAGCTGAGCTACGATCTCGGCACTCTTCGAAGTGACCACTATGCGTTGTCATCCGTATGGATGAACAGTCACATCGGTCGATTAGGGAAGAGTACCGGGCACAGTGTGGAGCCTTGTGGAACAAACTCTAAATAGAATTTTTTTAAGTTGATTATTGTTAATAGTGTGATTACAAGATTGTCATTTCGACACAAACTACCTAACAAAATACAAAATCCTCAATTCACATTTAATTTGCAACTGATTGTAGAATATAAAATCATATTTCGCTAACGCAACGACATCTTTACATAAACGTAGATATTCATACAATTAGACATAATTCGTTTAAATATATGCAATTTACATTATACCTGAGTAATATTAGAAACATAAGAGACAGTTATTAATCTCTACCACATTCAAACGTATCATTGAAATGAGTTGTCTCAAATATATTTAGAAAAAAACTAGATTAATTAATAATCTTTAAATAATCTTCTTAACTGCAACGAAGGACATACGCATCGTGTAATAAATACTCATTATTCAAAAAATAGTTTATGGAATTTCTCCACATTTTGCATTGTATTTAAATGAGAACGCATGTGGAAATATCACACATTTTTTATCTGCAAAAATGCATATATAGATCAATATATTAATTGCTGGCCTCAATAGCTTCCGATAGGTTTAATAGCTTAACGTGATAATGGATTCCTTAACTAAAATATTTAGTGCACTGGACGAGTGGACCGGTAAGTGAAAATTTCGTCAAAATCAGTTTACAACGAAAATCTTCCACAATTTCAGATCCCATATCTAAAGATTATTTCCTGCTAAATTCATCTGCACAAGCTGTGGGAATTCTCGCCGCTTATCTTCTGTTCAGTATATGGATCGGACCAGCAATTATGCGTAACAGGAAGCCATTCGACTTAAGAAGAGTACTGCAGGCGTATAATCTGTTCCAAGTCGTAGCATGTCTTACGTTTGCTATAGTTACTGTCTATAAAATAAATCAACACAAGATAAACATAATGTGCGATTTCTCCGAATCACCAAGCGATGAGTCGCTTCTAGTGGTATGGATTGTTAGATTAATTAAGATTTATATTATATAAAGCGATTTAATGAAAAGAATTCGACCGGATCTTAATTGAAAATTGTGTTTACTGTGTTTGACATTTCTTCGCAGTGTGAACCAACATCAATTTTTAAAATTTCTGCGGCTGATTCAATTTTTGTATAAAAACGTGATCTCTCCGAAATTTCATCTGTATTAATATTCCTAGTTAGTATCTTAAAGATTGTGTTAACCTCGCGGTATAGGCTTTCTTTTAATTATTTCGCGAGCAGATTTTTTCTGTTACCACAACATTTTTAATTCTACGTGACATCTGGAGACTCTAACGGCCAAATTACGAAGTAGAAGCAACTTTTTTTTGTTGTAGATTAATCTTGTTAACTTGCCTCGTATCAGCATTGCTAAAATATTAACTCCATTCGATTCTATTTCGGGGTTCCCTGACGACTAGCCGATTAAGAAGCCCCCATTTCAGTGCCGCGCAGTTTACTCTCAATGAGGTTACCTTTATTTAGCAAATATATCTTTGATAATATAATAAATTCGTAAATAGTGCCTCGATAGTTTCTCATAAAAATGTCTTTTCTTATCGCAGAACGTGAGGCTCCATTGGGCTTACTACCTATTGAAAGTTCTTGATCTTATGGATACTGTAAGTATAGATAATTTCAATCATTACCAAATTAAAATCCGTACCTTTACAGATATTTTTCGTTTTGCGTAAGAAGAATAATCACGTGACTTTCCTTCATGTGTACCATCATTTTATTACGTACCTAACGGCTTGGGGAGTCGGAAAATTTTCGCCAGGTATGACGCAAACATGAATGTTAGATTACTAATATCTGCATTATATCCTTCAAAATTTACACAATTCTATACACTATTGGACAGAATTCACGAGCACACCCCATATATTTCAAATGTAATAATTACGATATGTCCACGATTTTTTCACGTTTTATACAGTGAGTTTGTGAATTATATCCATATATACATACTTTACTGTTCAATTTCTGTTGCTATTCTCTACTTTTAGGCCCAATATCAAGTCTAGTAGGTATTTTAAATAGCATCGTGCATTGTTTCATGTATTTTTATTATTTCCTCGCAAGCTTTGGACCTAAATACGACAAATATTTATTAAAATGGAAAATTTACTTGACACGTATGCAGATAGTAAGTTCTTTTTTAACCACATCAGTAAGGAATTGTATTATTAATTATATTATACTTTTAGGCACAATTTCTGATACTCGCAATTCAAGGCGCGATAACTCTGCTGTCAGACTGTACATCTAACAAGATTATGCCGTTGTCACTACTATTGCAAGGCTGTATATTCACGTATTTATTTACAAAATTTTATATTCAGACTTATATGGTAAAAAAGCCTCGTCTCGAAAAAAAGGGCAAATAACATGATTGCAATTAAATATAAATTAAATCTGAAAGTTTCTTATTTAACCTCACTAATTCTTCCCTTTTGCGGTCCAATAAATGGAGCTAGAGACAATGATGACAAGTTGACATTAGATTCAAAACTCTAGATTTAATAAATGAGGATGGCAGCACTCGTCAATAAAGGCTGGATTTCAAAAATTTCAATAGATAGAAAGCAAATATAATGGTCCAATATTGGACGCATATAAATACATTGGGCCAATATTAAATTTATTTTATTAATAAAATCCTGATACAAAACAAGGAGCCAGTATTATATTATTAATCCTAATAATAATTTGGTACATAATGCTCCAATCTTATGAAATGCAGTTGAAAAATTTTATTCAGAATGAACCAATATTATAAAGACTAGACGTGTCAATATTTTGCCAATAACTCAAACAATATTGGGCCAATAATTTTATATATGATGGACCTATATTGCAAAATGTTGACAAAAAAATATGTCACCAATATATTTTTCAATTTTTAACCAATATTGGCTCAATCAATTTGTTCTACTTGGGTACCCTCAGAAGACTCTAAAGAAGGGCATCGTCTATAACGTCTTTGCCGAGATGGGTGGCTCGGGTTTCTGTGATGGCGGTGCAGTAAGATGTCAGGTGTTTCGGATTTTCATCCTCAGCCCCGCAGAACCTGCAGTCGCTATTCTGTTTTAGACCTATCCTTGTCATGTGTTCACCAAGGTGACAGTGCCCTGTAAGGAACCCTGTAAGGATGCGCAGTCTATTCCTGCTAAGTTCCAGCAAAGTTTTTGCTCTATGCTTATTGTAGCGTCCAAGGAAGATCTTGACATGTCTCAGATCAGGAAGATTCTCCCAAAGGGATGCTCTGAGCCTCTCTTCTCGATCTTTAAGTTATTTTTTGTAGGTGCTCGTCCCTATACGACAGAACGGTTCAGGTCCCACAAACGGAGTTGTGGCGGCCTTCCTTGCTAGTGAATTAGCTTCCTCGTTGCCTCTGATTCCAGTGTGTCCTGTTCCACCCAGTATAATGCAACTCTATTTTTCGTGCCCAGGTTGTTTAATCTATTAAGACATTCCTAGACTAATTTCGAGCTGATAGTGTTAGAGCTGAGCGCCATTAGGGCTGCTTGACTATCGGAGAAAATTGCAATGCTCTGCAATGGCATTGATCTCCGCTTGGAAGACGCTGGGGTATGCTCCGAATATTTGGTTCCTAGCCCAAATATGCCTGCACCTGTTCCTTTATCGGTTTTAGAACCGTCCACATACCACTTGATAGTGTTTTCTTTTAGGAAGTACGTGGAGTGTTCTCCTACCTACTCTCTCCTGTTGCTTAGCTTGGCGAGGAAATTCCTTTCAAAGCTGTATTCCTTGACCATTTCATCATTCGGTAGGCTTAGAAGTGGGGAGAGCCCGGCTTGATATATCCATGCTCTCTGGTACGAAGTCTCGCTCCTTCTAGTCCCCGCCCTGGTCAGTCTGTGCATAGCCGCAAGGGCCGTTCCCTCCACCACTATGTGTAAGGGGGTGAGGTCTAAAATTACCTCTAGGGCCGCAGTTGGGCATGTTCTCATAGCTCCGGTGACGCATACACATGCCAGCCGTTGCAACTTGTCAAGGGTATTCCTGATTGTAACTGACGCACAGCCATCGTAGCCACGTTTTACTTGCCTGGTTCCGGCATATCATTAAGGCTCTAGTTGCCTTATTGATTGTCAGTTCTATGTGTCTGTTCCACAGAAGTTTTGAGTCTAGGATTATTCCTAAGTATTTACTGTTCCATCCAAGCGGATGTCTTTCATGTTCGAAATTTTCTCTTCCTGGTGAAAGGTACAATCGTGGTTTTTGCGGAGTTGATGCTCAGCCCCACTGATCGACACCATTCACTAGTGATTTTAAGGCTTGTTTGTACCAGGTCACAAAGAATCCCCTCATACTTGCCTTTTGCTATTATTACAATGTCATCGGCATATCCTACACAATGTATGCCTAAGGCTGTGAGCCTGTTGAGCAGTTCATCTGCCACTAGGCTCCACATTAGAGGCGAACAGATGCCCTCCTACCCACTCTCTCCTGTTTAAATGTTACTAACTTGCTGTCACTTTTTTTGAGAAACTTAGGGGATTGAAGCTTAAGTTGCTCCTCTGGATTTACTTATTTGTTTGTGTTGTCATTATAAATGCAATTCGATCCTATCCAACCGCAGTGATGGAGCCCCTATTGCACGCATTCCTTTGCAGTTATAGGCGAAGAAGTAGGCGATAATGTGCGCCATCATCAGATGATTTAGACTTGACCAAACAGTTTGGAATGGTAATCCAAGACTGTCAAACGTGGGAATCAAACGGATTTAAACCACAGAATCTGATTCAAAACAAATAGAGGGAGTGGGATCTAAACTTAAATTGCTTTTTTAAATATTTTCCACAAAAATTGTGGGTGACAGTCAAGGTTACTGTTCTGAAGACATCTGCTGCTTCTTACAGCGACTGAAATCCTCGATCATTCACACCATTCGTGATCTTTGGGAGCGTAAAATAATCGCTGGAAGTTTGGTGGAAACTCGATTGAAAATGATCTAATAATTCGATATCTTGCTGCTCCAAAAACTCAATTGTCTTTAGAGCTATGTATGAACTGATATTGTCATAGTTGTGGGTTGGTTTGTCGGAGTTAGTTTTGGTAAAGAAATGGTTATGTACCAACCACCGTATTAAGGAAGGTGGGGTAGAATGGGGTACTTAATGTTTGTGGTAAAAAAAAATAATTCTTTCTAAGGATACAAACAACGAAGAAAATAATATTTGAAATAATTCGCATAAATGTGTCCAACATTCATTTGCAAAAATCACATTCAAAATTAATGTTTTCATCATCATCGCTGTCGATACCGGCACATGCATTAAGAGCCCATTTATGACAAACACTGCACGAAATCCAATCATCTCTTGAAATCGAATTACTGTATTTATCGTTACAATACATCATCGCATTCTGATGACTCAAAAACCCTTCTTTTGTTATCGAATTTTTTACTTTGTCGAGGTTGCTGTTTTATTTTTTTGTTTTTGACGTTTTTATTTTTGGAACCCTCGATTTTTCGTTTTAACTAGATTTTTCTTTTGTTCATACAGTTAGATATTGGGGAAGAGGAAGGGGGGAGAGGGGCTAGCACTGTACTTAAGATCGATTATATCTGAAAACCTAACGAGGTACAAAATGTTTGGTTTGTGGTACAAACCTAGTACAATACGATGGCATAAGTGAAATTTTGAAATTCCGACATGGGGGAGTTGGCATGCCTCTGCCTCCCCCTCCCCACCCCCCTCCCCTTCTAAAATTGAGTTATCTTCTAAACGGGCGAAGTACAAAATTTTTAATGTTTGGTACAAAACGGTACAAAATGGGTACAAAACCTTAGTCCAGAAAGAATTTTAAAATTCGGTAATGGAAGGGGGGAGAGGAGAGCTGGCGACATGCAGCCTAGAGCGACACTATTATTGATTTCAAACTTTTGATGTCACTGCCTAATGCAATACAGTTCTTACATGACCAAGATGTCAACATATCAGGTAAAATTAATTCTCATAAACATATATCATTATATGTGTAATTTTATTTTGTTCAATTGTTAATAATGCAAGGAATATATCCATATTTTGCATTGTATTTAAATTAGTGCACACATCTTATACATACGAAATGCGCACATTTTTTACTTGTCAAAATGTATATATAGGCTGTCTGAGCTGTTAATATCTCGCGATATGTTTACTAGTTCAACTGGGTAATGGAGGTATTAACTAAAGTATTTATTGTAATGGATGAGTGGTCCGGTAAGTTAAAATTTTGATCAAAGTCAGCGTTCAAATTATATTATTACTATTAGATATATTAATTGTTGACAATGAAAATCTTTAACAATTGCAGCTCCCACATCCAAAGATTTCTTCCTGCTAAATTCATCTGCACCAACTGTGGGAATACTCGCCGCTTATCTTCTGTTCAGTATATGGATCGGACCAGCAATTATGCGTAACAGGAAGCCATTCGACTTAACCAGAGTACTGCAGGCGTATAATCTGTTCCAAGTCGTATCATGTTTTACGTTTGCTATAGTTACTGTATATAAAATAAATCAACACAAGATAAACATAATGTGCGATTTCTCCGAATCGACAAGCGACGAGTCGTTTCTAGTGGTATGGATTATTAGATCAATTAAGATTTATATTATATAAAGCGATTTAATGAAAAGAATTCGACCGGATCTTAATTGAAAATTGTGTTTACTGTGTTTGACATTTCTTCGCAGTGTGTACCAACATAAATTTTGCGCGTTTAATTCTCGACATTTAAAATTTCCGCGATTGATTCAATTTTTGTAAAAAAAAAAAACGTGATCTCTCCGAAATTTCATCTGTATTAATATTCCTAGTTAGTATCTTAACGATTGTGTTAACCTCGCGGTATAGGCTTTCTTTTAATTATTTCGCGAGCAGTTTTTTTTCTGTTACCGCAACATTTTTAATCCAGATATTAATTCTCCGTGACATCTGGAGACTCTAACGGCCAAATTACGAAGTAGAAGCAACTTTCTTTTTATTGTAGATAAATCTTGTTAACTTGTCTCGTATCAGCATTACTAAAATATTAACTCCATTCGATTCTATTTCGGTGTTCCCTAACGACTAGCCGATTAAGAAGCCCCCATTTCAGTGCCACGTAGTTTACTCTCAATGAGGTTACCTTTATTTAGCGAATATATCTTTGATAATATAATAAATTCGTAAATAGTGCCTCAATAGTTTCTCATAAAAATGTCTTTTCTTATCGCAGTACATGAGGCTCCATTGGATTTACTTCCTATTCAAGGTTCTCGATTTTGTGGATACTGCAAGTATAGAATAATTTCACTCATTACTAAATTAAAATCCGTACATTTACAGATATTTTTTATTTTGCGTAAGAAGAACAATCACGTGACTTTCCTTCATGTGTACCATCATTCTGTCATGTACGTAATAGCTTGGGCAGTCGGAAAATTTATACCAGGTACGACGTAAATATTAATGTTAGATTACTAATATCTGCATTATATCCTTTAAAATTTACACAATTCTATATACACTGTTGGACAGAATTCACGAGCACACCCCATATATTTCAAATGTAATCATTACGATATGTCCACGATTTTTTTCAGGTTATATACAGTGTGTTTGTGAATTATATCCATATATACATGCTTTCCTGTTCAATTTCTGTTGCTATTCTCAACTTTTAGGCCCAGTATCAATGTTAGCAGGTATTTTAAATAGCATCGTGCACTCTTTCATGTACTTTTATTATTTCCTTACAAGCTTTGGACCTAAATACAACAAATATTTATTAAAATGGAAAATTTACTTGACACGTATGCAGATAGTAAGTTCTTTTTTAACCACAACTGTACGGAATTGTATTATTAATTATATTATACTTTTAGGCACAATTTGTGATACTTGTAATTCAAGGTGCGTTAACTCTGCCATCAGACTGTACATCTAACAAGATTATTCCGTTTTTACTACTATTGCAAGGCTGTATATTCACGTATTTATTTACAAAATTTTATATTCAGACTTATATTGTAAAAAAGCCTCGTCTCGAAGAAAAGGGCAAATAACATGATTGCAATTAAATATAAATTAAATCTGAGAGTTTCTTATTTAACCTCACTAATTCTTTCCTCTTGCGGTCCGGTAGATATAGCTAGAGAGAGTGATGACTGTAATAAATGAGGATGGCAACACTCGTCAATAAAGGCTGGATATTATGGTTGGAGAACCTGAGCAGCAAGCTGTCTGTGCACGGCGTTGAATGTAGGACAAAAAGCATATTTTCGCGAGTAACCGTTGAACCGATCTCGGTAACAGTTATGACGTCACCAGTTACAACCGGTATCCAATAAACAAATTTCGACACGAAAATGAGAACGGTTACCCAGTGACAGAAAACATAAAATTCAAAACATTTTGACGGTTGTAAACTGGTACGTGATTTAATTGACAGCAACAAGTATAACAAAAGTAGGATAAAATTATTGTTTAGTACTAGATAAATAATAATAATAACACATGTTTCATTCAAGCACTGCATCGGCAACTAAAGAACATATCGTAGAAAATAAGAATTAAAGTTTATTAATGTTATTTAATCATCACCATTTAGTAACATTTCTGCCGTTTTCATGTCTGATTGCACCACATAATCTATACCTCCATCGTTCAATATTATTTACACTGTTTCGTGTTTAGCTTCATCACTAGCCGCCGTTTTCATCTGGTTTTCTTTTAGGTTGTAGGTTATACCGCTGATAACCGCTCGAGGACGGTAACAAACGTTGTTCAACGGTTACAAACTGTGACGTCATAGCTGTGACTACCCTGACTAATATATCTCGCCAAAACGTTCCGGTCACGTTACCGCTGAAGACTGTTGATAACACGGTCTCTCGCGAAAAAATACTTAAAGATTAGTGTAGAGGTAGCATTAGCTTCGGCATATCTCGTATTCTAAGACTGTGCAAGGACTAAACAGGGCTGGTGTACGACCTATTCCTAATATGTAAATTAACGAGTGTATATATTTTAAAATTACTATAAAATTTAATTCGCTAAACATTTTAGTTGTGTTGAAACGTAAAATAAAAGATCAAATCGGCCGTCATTACCCAATAAAATTAGAAAAAAATTATATCAAACATGGTCAAAGAATAGGACAAAATAGAATCGAAAATTATTTAATAATTCGATGTCTCGCTTCTCCAAGAACTCAATTGTCTTTAGAGCTCTTCATCTAAAAAAAGTGACGGTGCCAATGTGATATCTGGAGGATGGGATAATGTTGAAAGGCAACAAATGAGTGGATCATCTACCATCAAACTACCTCCACATAACTTGTTAGGTGTATTTCTTCTCCGGAAGGCAACAGCAAGGCCAGGATTTTGGTTTTGGCTAATAGTCAGGGTAGATATGCTACTCAGACACTAAAGGAACTAGCAGGTGGCTAAATTCTACTACGGTTAAAGATGTTTATGTCACGTAGCACACGATACCTCTACATCATAGAGTCATTCGGTGGCCTAACTAAAAGCGACGTTAGAGCTTATCGTCAACAGTGGGAGACTGCAGACTGCATTATCTGTCAAATTTAAAATTTTTTCAAAAAAAAATTCAAAAGTGGGGTTATTTCTCAAAATATCGAAAAAAGTTATTATAAAAAGTTTTTCTAAATGCAATTTTTAGCCTATATGCAAAATTTCAGCTGCATAAAATAATTTAGATTTTTTGCCAATTTTTTGTAAATTGCACCACTGTTGCGAAATAAGACTAGTCTTTTATAGAATAGTCTTTTATTATTTAATTTCAGTTTCCAAAAAATGAACTAGTTTTGTACCTTACGATGATGCACCAAGCACAAGTTGGCCGCAAAACAAACGATAAAAAAGATCAACAAGGCCTTGCTTTATTAATGACAGTCAAATCGCTTTCTGATGTTTGTCATAGTGGCTTTTAATTAATATTGCGTATTAAATTTAAAAAAAATGTTAACTTTACAGGAAAGAATTGAAATTGTATTAGTATGTGGTGAAAACATAAGTCATCGTGTAGCAGCCAACATTTTTAATGAAAGGCACCCAGGCAAAAATGTGCAACTGTCAGTAGAATTATGGTGAAATTTAAATCAACTGGATCGGTGGAAAGTTCATTTAAAAAACCTCACAATCCTATAAAACATAGTGAAGAAGTCCAATTAAATGTTTGCCTAGATATTGTGGAACATGGTCAAACTAGTATTAGACATGTTTCTCACAAAACTGACGTTCAAAGAGAGAGTGTAAGGAATATTTTGCACAAAAATAAATTTAAACCGTATAAACCTAAATTTATAAATACTCTTAAGGAACAAGATTTTGACATACGTTTGGGATTCTATTTTTGGCACCTACTAGGGGGAAAAAGAAGAAAATGTGTACAACGGCGTTGTTAGCTCTCAAAATTGTAAATGGTGGGCTGAAGAAAATCCAGATTTTATAATAGAATGCAAGGACCAGTATTCGTTTAAAACTAATGTGTGGTGCGGTGTTTTAAACGATCAAATTGTTGGGCCTTATTTTTTTAGAGGCAATTTTGGACAATATGCCTATTGAAATAAGGCATAATTTGTGGTACCAGTGCGACGGTGCTCCCATCCATACTACAAGACGAGTTCAAGAACGCCTCTTGGAAATATTTAGGGGCAAAGTAATTTTAATATATGGATAATTTCTCTTCACAAAGTCCGAAATCAAAACGGGATAGAGCTACATATATGCAGCTGTATATGTCTGCAACGAGAAAAAAATGAAACAGGAAAATAGTTAAACTATTGTGATTAAGAGAGATAGTAAAATCGAATCGTATTGATTCGAAATCTGGGGCTTTCTTCTTTACGAAAATGGTTTTCGACATAATTTTTTGCAGTTTTTGAATAAATATGTAATGAAGACTTGTGATGTATTTATTTTTTAAATAAAATCCTTAATTTTCAGAAGAAATGTTGCTTGTGAAAAGTAAGATATTTTGTCTTACGTTAGGGAGACAAAATATCAGCTTAATAACAAAATATTTTATTAAAATGGGTAGGAGTTTAATTCCATGCATTCGTATGTAAAATAGGACTTCATAAAATAGGACTTCATAAAATAGCAGTCATAAACTACAGTTACTTCATATCTTTTTAGTTTTCCTCGACATGAAGCAACACGATGAAAATGATTCAAATGATATAAAGCTATCTATGTACAGGGTGTTCCATTTTGGGCACTTTGCCAAGGTATCTCAGTTATTAATAACGATAGAGAGTTGCGGTTTTCGTGATAGTGTCCTACTTTTTTGTGAAACGAAAGACGCCGCAAACAGAATTTTGCTATCCACCTTAGTTTTTGAGATATAGGGTGAAATTGAAAATTTTCAATTCACAAACATCTCTCGTATCTCAGTTGCTATGGAAGTTAGTGAAAAAGTAAAAATGAAAAATAAACCAGTTTTTTACGAAGAATCCAGTGGCGTAGTTAGTCTTTTCCTAAGTGTAATAATTTTCAAGTTATCGACCATACTTATGATTATTTAAATGGTACACCCTGTATATTATTTTTTATTTCGATTAAGTATAATTTGGGGATGCCAAAAATATATAGTTGTGTATATTTCTTTACACAAATAAGTTAAGAATTTGATATTTTAAAAAATTTAACAAATGTGCATTTGTGAACAGTAGGCCATTGCCGCCTTACTAAGCAAACAAGCGAATGTTCAAACTTTGACAGATTTCTTGTTGCGAATTACTCTTGTTACGTAGGTATTTTTATCGTAGTACTTTTTGTTTGTTTATCCACAATGGCCGTTTATGAAAACTATGAAAAATACGATATGCTTAAATGTTTTATACAATGAGACGAAATTCCCAAAAAGCTCCATTAGATAAAGTATTTAAAGCGCTAGCATTGGCGTAATTTCTGATTCTCATATTTAAGGATCGTGTTTGTTTATATTAGATATCCTGAGACAAGGCAGCCTTTTCTAGACATTTTCGCTCGTTTGAAAAAAAATCTAGTTCAACATGGTTGTACGCTTACGCAGAAGCCACGAATTCGACTTCTTGTAGAAAAATTCAAGAAGAGGTTGGTGTAAGAAAATCTGAAGCGCAAAGAATTTTAAGAAAATTTAAATATCATCCATATAAATTTAAAGTACTGCATTCGTCAAAATGGAGGTCATTTCCAACACCTAATTTAAACCCTTGTCTTTGTAGTTTACGAATTGTTTATACTTATTATTGTTAGCTATTACAGTTACAAATACAGCAAAAAAATATCAAATTCTTAACTTATTTGTGTAAATAAATATAGACAACAATATATTTTTGACATCCCCAAATTATACTTAATCGAAATAAAAAATAATATACAGGGTGTACCATTTAAATAATCATAAGTATGGTCGATAACTTGAAAACTATTACACTTAGAAAAAGACTAACTACGCCACTGGATTCTTCGTAAAAAACTGGTCGATATTTCATTTTTACTTTTTCACTAACTTCCATAGCAACTGAGATACGAGAGATGTTTGTGAATTGAAAATGTTCAATTTCACCCTATATCTCAAAAACTAAGGGAGATAGCAAAATTCTGTTTGCGGCGTCTTTCGTTTCACAAAAAAGTAGGACAATATCACGAAAACCGCAACTCTCTATCGTTATTAATAACTGAGATACCCTGGCAAAGTGCCCAAAATGGGACACCCTGTACAGTACCTGTCCATAGATGCGCAACCACAATATCCAGCCTTTATTGACGAGTGTTGCCATCCTCATTTATTAGTCATCACTCTCTCTAGCTCCATCTATTGGACCGCAAAAGGATTACAATTAGTAAGATTAAATAAGAAACTTTCAGATTTAATTTATATTTAATTGCAATCATGTTATTTGTCCTTTTTTTCGAGACGAGGCTTGTTTACCATATAAATCTGAATATAAAATTTTGTAAATAAATACGTGAATATACAGCCTTGACATAGTAGTAACAAGGGAATAATCTTGTTAGATGTACAGTCTGATGGCAGAGTTAACGCGCCTAGAATTACAAGTATCACAAATTGTGCCTAAAAGTATAATATAATTAATAATACAATTCCGTACAGTTGTGGTTAAAAAAGAACTAACTATCTGCATACGTGTCAAGTAAATTTTCCATTTTAATAAATATTTGTTGTATTTAGGTCCAAAGCTTGCGAGAAAATAATAAAAGTACATGAAAGAATGCACGAAGCTATTTAAAATACCTACTAAAATTGATACTGGGCCTAAAAGTTGAGAATAGCAACAGAAGTTGAACAGTAAAGCATGTATATATGGATATAATTCACAAACACACTGTATATAACATGAAATCGTAACGATTACACATTTCAAATGTAATGGGGTGTGCCCGCGAATTTTGCCCAACAGTGTATAGAATTGTGTAAATTTTAAATAATCTAATGCAGATATTAGTACTCTAACATTAATATTTGCGTCGTACCTGGTGTAAACTTTGCGATTTCCCAAGCCATTACGTACATAATAAAATGATGGTACACATGAAGGAAAGTCACATGATTATTCTTCTTACGCAAAATGAAAAATATCTGTAAAGGTACAGGATTTTAATTTGGTAATAAGTGAAATTATTCTATACCTGCAGTATCCACAAAATCAAGAACTTTGAATAGGAAGTAAATCCAATGGGACTTCGCGGTCAGCAATGAGAAAAAAATATTTACGAATTTATTGCGAACAATTTTAACTTAAAAATCAAAAATATATTCCCTAAACAAAGGTAACTCCATTGAGAGTAAACTGCGTGGCACTAATATGGCGGCTTTTTAATCGGCTGGTCGTCAGGGAACACCGAAATAGAATTGAACGGAGTTGATGTTTTAGCAATGCTGATACGAGACAAGTTAACAAGATTTATCTACAACAAAAGACAGTTACTTCTACTTGAACTTTCCACCGATCCAGTTGATTCTTCTAATTCTACAAGGGCCACATGGAATTCTATACGTGAGATGTCGGGAAAAACAACTAAAAAAGAAAACATCGCTTTGAACTGTAATGGTAGCTTAATGAGTGATCCGAATCAGATATGCGAATATTTTAACAAATTTTTTATTGAATCTGTTCGTGATGTAGTTTCCCGAATTCCGATTTGCGATGCAGATGTCGATCGTACGATCAGTGTGCCCGCTAGTATGGTCGCGTTCCCATTCTCTGAGTGTGAGGTCCGCGAGTTGTTTGGTAGACTAAAGAACAAGTCATCCGCGGGTCCCGACGGTGTACCGTGTAATTTACTAAAGAGAATATCTGAATGTTTGATCGTCCCTTTGACATTTTTGATAAATTTATCATTCGATTCCGGAGTATTTCCTGAAAAGCTAAAGATATCTTCGGTTATTCCACTTCATAAAAAGGGAAGTAAAACAGATATTAATAATTACCGACCGCTTACCTTGTCCTCTAGTTTTTCAAAAATTTTCGAATATGCGATGCTTTATAGATTGGGTTCCCATTTAGACAAACACAATATTTTGACTGAGCATCAGCACGGTTATAGAGTTAATCATTCAACACGACTTTTACGATCGGGTTGTGTGTGCCTTGGACTCAGGTAGACTCCCTATTGGCCTTTTCTGCGACCTCAGCCGCGCGTTTGATTGCGTAGATCACGACCGTTTATTAGTAAAATTGGAATTATATGGAGTTCGCGGAGTTGTTAGGAATTGGTTTATGACCTTCCTGAGCGATAGGAGGCAATTTGTCAGTATTCACCATAACTATGTGAGAGTAGAGTCTACAAAATTATTAATTGAACGTGGCGTGCCCCAAGGTAGTGTGTTGGAGCCTTTATTGTTTTTAATATTTATGAACGATATTACTCATTGTTTTCCAGAGTATGGTTTGATTATGTATGCTGAAGACACCAGCGCTGTAGTATCATCTGATAGTGTATCTGAAAACGAACGTAAAGTTAATACATTACTAGCGAATATTGATTCTTGGTTTTCAGAAAACAAACTATTCCTAAATGCTGATAAGACTCAATACCTTATATTTCATGGTGTTCGCAACAAAACCGAGTTTAATACCCATATTTTCGCCGACAGGAATGAAATTCAACGAATATCTGAGGTTAGGTTTTTGGGACTAACGGTGGATGATTGTTTAACGTGGCAGACTCACTGTGGCAAACTTGCTCGTGGGCTTAATTCGGTGTGCTATCAAATAAGAAATTTAAAAACAATATTGGATAGAAGTTCCTTGTTATCCTTTTATTATGCACATGTTCATTCTAGATTGTCTTATGGTGTTCCTCTTTGGGGTGCTTCAGCAGCCAGTAAGGAAGTTTTTTTATCTCAAAAAAGAGTTATACTTTGCATAGCTGGTATCAGCACGAGACAATCTTGTCGCTGCTATTTTAAAGAGTGGGGTGTTCTTACCCTAGCATCGATCCATATATTTGAATTGTTAGCGTTTATTTACAAAAACAAAGATAAATTTCATTGCAATAAGGACATTCATCAGTACAACACTCGTTCTAGGTTTGATTTTAATATACCTTTTTGTTCCTTAAATTTGACGCGAAATTCACTTCGTGTTTTGGGTTTACAACTTTATAATGCATTACCTCAACACCTAAAATGTAGTTCTAATTTAATTTCCTTCAAGCGTGGCATTAAAGCATTCCTGCTGCATGAGACTATCTACTCAAATGACGAGCTTCGGATGAGGTGTGGTGCAACTACAACTGTTTAATGATACACACGTCTCAATTGTTACTTTAGATTTACTATATGACATATCCTACACATAACCTTATGTAACATAGGAATAATAAAGTTATTATTATTATTATTATTATTCGCTTTGTCACACGACCACAGCCATCTTGTCCGGGTTGTGGTTCTTTTCACCCACGACCCGGGGTCCTTCGTCGGGAAGGGGCGCGGACTGCTGGTACAATAATACATTGGTTTTTTGTTAGCAAGTTTTAGCAGTGAGGTATTTTCAGGTGAGTATGCTAACTACTGACAATGTTACTTAACAATGTTATTTTATTTTCAGTACGCTGTTAACACTTTTCTCACTGTACTACATGATTCCAGAATGACTACCTTCTGAAGCTGTTTATAGATGTTTGGTGGCAGCTGTAGTATTTGGAGGGATTCGTGAAGCTTCTTCGGGATTTCTCCAGTGGCTCCTATGACGACTGGTACGACGATGATTCTATCTTGTTCCCATACTTCCCGGAGGTCCTGCGCCAAAGGCAAGTATTTCTCTATCTTTTCGCTTTGTTTCGCTGCGATGTTTACGGGGGCTGGTACCGCTATATAAATAAGGTACGTGGTCTTCGACGGTATGTCTGTTACAGTGATGTCTGGCCTATTATGAGCGACAGTTCTATCAGTCTGGATCGTTCTGTTCCAGTATATCTTTACCTTCTCTGTTCTCAATACCGATTTCGGGTCGTAGCGGTAGTATGGTGTCATGTCCGTCGTTATTTCATACCTTTTGCAGAGATGTTGGTGAACGATTTTGGCTATGTTGTCGTGTCTCCTGGTATAGTCCTTGGGAGCAAGTACTGAGCTGCTAGTGAGTATGTGTTCGATGGTTTCATTTTTTTTGGTTACATATCCGACATAATGTTGTTGTTATGATGTGTTTCCTGTAGGTCAATGTTGGTATTACCTGGTCTTGAATTGCCATCATAAAACCCTCGGTTTCAGCGAAAATGCTACCGTTGGAGAGCCAACGTAGAGATGCATCCTTATCAAGATAGTCGTGCGTAAGTATGTTATGTATGTATCGTCCATGTAATTCTTTTCCTGTCCATGTTTGGATTTTTTGTTCTTCTGTTATTATATTAGCAGCTAGATTTCTTTCTTTATTTCTTAGATTCAGGGGTGTTAAGTCGTTGTCTGTCCGTATTAAGGCCTGATGGAGATGTGATCTGTTTTCCGCATTGTAGAAGAAGTGGCGCAATTGCTCAACCTGTTTGTAGTACATGTTCTTGATGTCAATAACTCCCCGACCACCTTTCTTCCGGGGTAAATAAAATCGTTCGACGGAGCTTCTGGGGTGTTGTGCTCTGTGGTTTGTAAATATGACTCTGATTCTCCTATTCAGATCATCTAATTCCGTATTTGTCCATTTTATAACGCCAAAGGAGTACATAAGAGTTGGTATGGCAAAAGAATTCACAGCCGTGGTCATATTTTTCCCGGACAGTTTGGTTTTAAGTATCAGGTTGCATTTTCTTTTCATTTCTGCTGTAAGTTTTTCTTTAATTTGTTTTGCGTCAATTCCTCTATTTTGTGCAAAACCTAGATATTTGTACGTCTCCTCTCTTTCCATTCCTTTTATTGTTGCATTTGGATCTTTTAACTCGTAGTTCTTGATTGGATACCATTTGCCTTGTTTCATTTTGCTTACCTTACATTTAGTCAAACCGAACTCCATTCCGATATCTTTGCTGAAGGTCTCAATCTTTTTTAGCAAGTTAGTCAACTGCTCCTCCGACTCCGAATAGACTTTTAGATCGTCCATATATAAGAGATGGTTTATGTTGTATGTATTGTTTCCGATCTTGTACCCAGTTTTTTTCTCTATTCAGTATAGTTGAAAGTGGATTTATAGCTATGCAAAACCAGAGTGCACTTAATGAGTCGCCTTGAAAGATTCCTCTCTGTATTTGTACTTGTGCTGGTGGTGTGTAGTTATTGCAATCCATGTGTTTTCTGCACGTGGTCCAGTTATGCATCATATGTTCCAGTAGTCGGATAGTTTCGGTGTCTACTTTGTATATCTTCATTACTTCAGTAAGCCAGGAGTGTGGTATACTGTCGAAGGCTTTTTTGTAATCGATATAGGCTGTACATAGATGGCTTTTGGCACGCTTCGCATGTTCCGTGATTATTGAGTCTATTATTAGTTGTTCTTTACAGCCTTGAGTATCTTTCCGGCATCCCTTTCGCTCTTCGGCCAAGATGTTGTTTTCTTCTAAGTGTGAGTATATTTTGTCAGTGAGGATTGATGTAAGGATCTTGTACATGGTAGGTAGACAGGTTATGGGTCTGTATTGGGCAGGATCTGGACTTGGTGGCGTTGTTTTTGGGAGCAAATATGTGATTCCTGTTGTCATAAACGGAGGTATTTTTTCTGGTTGTGTTATGGCTTCTCCAAAGAGGTTTGCTAGTTTGCTGTGCGTTTTGTCGAATTTCTTATACCAAAAATTGTGAAGACTGTCAACTCCTGGGGCTTTCCAGTTTATGCTCTTTCTCGTTGCTATTCGAACATCTTCGCAAGTTAGATTGGTGTTTTTGTAACGCTTGCGCTCTTCTTCTGCCCATTTGGTTTTCTTTTTATGGTTTACAGGTGTTCCCCAAATATTCTGCCAGAAGTTCTACATGCATTCCGGTGTTGGTGTGTTTTCTGTTCCTGTATTTTGTCTTTTGTCCGTATCGGGTGGCGTTTCTAGGGTTCTGTAAAAGCGCTTTTGGTTGCTGCGGAAGTCCTTATTTTGTTGTTTTCGTAGTTGGGATTCTTTATATCTTTTTAAACGGTTAGCCGAGACAGCCAATTTTTGTTTTAGTAAATCTATAATATCTTCGGTAGAGCTATTTTCTTCGCTTCTGTGGAGTCGTATTGTTTGATCTACTTCCTTCTTTGTTTTAGGTTTTAAAGCGCTCCCTTTTACGAGTTGTGTCAGTTGTCCAATTTGCTTTCGGAGTTTTGTGATTTTGTTCTTGAGTCTACGTTCCCACGCTGCAGTGGTTTTAGTTTTGGTTTTTACTCCGTGTTTTGTATTCCCTATATTTAGTCCCTGCGCTTCGAGTGCAGTCACTGCTCCTGAGTATATGAGGGTTTGAATATCTTCCAGGTTAGTACAATCTTCAACGAGTGTCGGTAGAGCGTCATTAATTTCAGCGATTACTCGACTGGCGTTCGTATGGAGTTTCGGTATTCTAGGCCTCTGTGTGGGGTCTGTGCCTCTATATAGGAGCCAGTTCTTCTGGAGTGCTGCTTTGGTAGTATCTGTTTCTTCTATGGTCGCCTGTTCTGTTGCTTCCGTTTGCAGCTCCTCGTATTCTTCATCATCAGTAGCTAGGTTAAGTTCCAGCTGGACTTCTCTCCTTAATCGTCGGATGTCTTCAGGTGGGATACGATTGTTCTTGAAAATGTGCCTGCGTTGGTCTATGATGTTTTGCACTGATTTGTTCCTTAGTTCTGGAAACTTGTTAATCATTGCGGTATGTAGGTCAGTGCTGTATGGTTCTTTGCTTGTTTCCATTTTGGTTATTGCTAAATAGGTTCGGTAGAGGTACATGTGCATTTCAGCTGTCCATCTCTGCCTCCTCCTTCCCAGTGTCCCCTCCGTGGGCTCATCATGTTGATCAGCAACACTAGTGGGGGTATTTGAAACTTGACTGACGGTGTTGTTTCTTGTTTCAGAATCATGTCCATGTTCGTTGCGGGGTTCATCAGTTGCACGCATGACATCATGACGGTTCCGATCCAGAGGTGCCTGCTCCTCCAGCCCGCCCCGGCATTTACTCCTTGTATTCATAGCTGGAGAAAAAAACCTCGTCGAAAGGGAAGCTACCCCTATTATTATTATTATTATTATTATTATTTAAATTTCACCATAATCCTACTCACAGTAGATTGTTGCACATTTTTGCCTGGATGCCTTTCATTAAAAATGTTGGCTGCTACACGATGACTTGTGTTTTCACCATATATTAATACAATTTCCATTCTTTCCTGTAAAGTTAACATTTCTTTAAATTTAATACGCAATATTAATTAAAAGCCACTATGATAAACATCAGAAAGCGATTTGACTGTCATTAATAAAGCTAGGCCTTGTTGATCTTTTTTATCATTTGTTTTGCGGCCAACTTGTGCTTGGTGCATCATCGTAAGGTACAAAACTAATTCATTTTTTGGAAACTGAAATTAAATAATAAAAGATTATTTTTACTTTTTATAACATAGCTCCATAACAAATTTTAATAAAGGGGTCTTAAATTAAATCATTGAAACTACCTAGTTAAACTTACGTAAAATTAAACGAAAATTTATTTTCCACTTAATGCAGACTTTACTTGCGACGCTGTGTACTTGTCTTGTTGAAGTTACCTTATATAGGGTCAAAAACAAATAAACTTTGCATCACATGTGACCAAATTTTAATAGCCCTGTTTGGATTTTGTAGAAAAACACGCATTGAATATGGCGCTGCCTTAAAGAAAATGTGTCTGGAATAAAGCATTGTTAAAACTAAGAAGTTTTATGTAGGTTGCGTTGAGTCTTATTTCGCAACAGTGGTGCAATTTACAAAAAAATTGGCAAAAAATCTAAATTATCTTATGCAGCTGAAATTTTGCACATGGGCTAAAAATTGCATTTAGAAAAACTTTTTATAATAACTTTTTTTCGATATTTTGAGAAATAACCCCACTTTTGAATTTTTTTTTTGAAAAATTGCAGAAATTGATGCCAAACTCAAATTTAGAATAAATCTATTAATAAAAATAAAACCCATATGATGCGGACTTCACTGGTCACACCTGTATAAGTGGAAAAGATGTCAAGATATCAGATAAAATTAATTCTCATAAACATTTATTATTACATGTGTAATCTCGTTTCGTTCAATCGTTAATGACAGTGCGCATTCTTCATCGTTTTTCAGTTAATTTGGTAGTATTCTAACAAAATGATGTAAGGAATGTATCCATATTTCGCATTGTATTTAAATTAGTACACGCATCTTATACATACGAAATACGCACTTTTTTTACTTGCCAAAATGTATATATATGTCCACATATTAGCCTGAGCTCTCAATATCTCGCGATATATTTACTAGCTCAACTGGATAATGGAGGCATTCACTAAAGTGTTTTCTGTAATGGACGAGCGGTCCGGTAAGTTAAAATTTTGATCAAATTCAGCGTTCAAATTATATTATTATTATTAGATGTGTTAATTGTTTACAATGAAAATCTTCAATAATTGCAGCTCCCATATCTAAAGATTATTTGCTGCTAAATTCATCTGCACCAACTGTGGGAATACTCGCCGCTTATCTTCTGTTCAGTATATGGATCGGACCAGCAATTATGCGTAACAGGAAGCCATTCGACTTAACCAGAGTACTACAGGCGTATAATCTGTTCCAAGTCGTAGGATGTCTTACGTTTACTATAGCTGCTATATATAAACTAAATGAATTCAGGATAAACATAATGTGCGATTTCCCCGAATCAAGAAGCGAAGAGTCGTTTCTGACGGTATGGATTATTATATCAGTTAAAATTTATATTATATAAAGCGATTTAATGAAAACAATTCGACCGGATCTTCATTGAAAATTAATACATTTACTGTGTTTGACATTTTTTCGGAGTTTGTACCAACAAGTTCAATTTTCGACTTTTAAAATTTCCGCGATTGATTCAATAATTTTTGTAAGAAAACGTAATCTCTCCGAAATTTCATCTGTATTAATATTTCTAGTTAGTATCTTAAAGATTGTGTTATTCTTGTGTTAGATTCTTTTAATTATTTCGCGAGCAGCTTTTTCTGCTACGGCAACATTTTTAATCCAGATATTAATTTTCTGTAACATCTGGAGACTCTAACGGCCAAATTACGAATTTGTTGTAGATAAATCTTGTTAACTTGTCTCGTATCAGCATTGCTAAAATATTAACTCCATTCGATTCTATTTCGGTGTTCCCTGACGACCAGCCGATTAAAAAGCCGCCATATTAGTGCCGCGCAGTTTACTCTCAATGGGGTTACCTTTATTTAGGGAATATATTTTTGATTTTTTAAGTTGTTAAAATTGTTAACAATAATTTCGTAAATAGTTTTTTCTCATCGCAGACCGCGAAGTTCCATTGGATTTACTTTCTATTCAAATTTCTTGATTTTGCGGATACTGCAAGTATAGAATAATTTCACTTATTACCATATTAAAATCCGTACCTTTACAGATATTTTTCATTTTGCGTAAGAAGAATAATCATGTGACTTTCCTTCATGTGTACCATCATTTTATTATGTACGTAATGGCTTGGGGAATCGCAAAGTTTACACCAGGTACGATGCAAATATTAATGTTAGAGTACTAATATATGCATTACATTATTTAAAATTTACACAATTCTATACACTGTTGGGCAAAATTCGCGAGCACACCCCAATACATTTGAAATATGTAATCGTTACGATATGTCCACGATTTTTTCATGTTATATACAGTGTGTTTGTGAATTATATCCATATATACGAGGGAGCGTTTTTATATTCGCGGAATGGGGGACAAGGGGTGGAAATAAACAAACCAAATTATTTTTCTTTTTCAATATATTCACCTGCAAGACGTATACATTTTTCACATCTTTCAATTAATTTGTTTATACCCTCATAAAAAAATGATTTCTCTTTATCTGCAAAATACGCCGAAACTGCCTCCTTGACTTCATCATCGGCAGTAAATTTTTTACCCGGCAGCTCTTTTTTCATTTTCGGAAACAGGTAATAATCACTCGGGGCCAGGTCTGGGCTGTAGGGTGGGTGATTCACAATTTCGAAGCCCACCTTATGCAGGGCAGCTAACGCAACGCGGCTCTTGTGAACGGGCGCGTTGTCGTGCAAAAGCAGCACACCTTTCGTCAATTTTCCCCGTCTTTTCTCTTTAATGGCTTCTTTTAGTCGCTCTAATATTGAAGCGTAATATTCTCCGGTTACAACAACGGTGTGGAATCTTCGGTCCTTGAGGTACGATCTGATGGTCTTCAGGATTCGCGGCTGAAAGCTGGCTACCTTCATCTTCGTCAGCAAGCCTTCATGGCGGATCTTGTCGAACGCCTTCTCCAGGTCCAGGGATACCATAATGGTCGTCTGTTTCCTGTTGAATGCGGTCGTGACGTGATCCGTGATCCTGAATAGCTGCATCGTGGTCGAATGTCCGGGTCTAAATCCGAACTGGTCGTTATCCATGAGATGGCCATCTTCCAAATGGTCGCTGATTCGGCGCAACAACAAGGTTTCTAGAACTTTGCTTATTGTGCCCAGCAACGATATCGGCTGATAGTTCTCAGGGGAGTGCGGCTCCTTCTTAGGTTTCAGTGCTGGAATAATCCTTGCGGATTTCCACCTGGTCGGATAGCATGTCAACCGGAGTGTCGCGTTAAAGATCGCCGTCAAGTTGACTAGCAGCTTGAGCGGCAGATTTTTGAGCGCTCCATTGGGAATGCCATCCTGCCCAGGGGCCTTCCCGTTAGGGATACCCTTGATAACCTGCAGGACCTCCTTGGGAGTCACAACGATAGGTGGACCTGGGTCCATCTCGTCGATCTCATTCAAGGTGGTCCGGAATTCTCTCTCCTGCTCGGGATCATTACGATCGTTCGGAGTAAAGTGACCCGCGAAGGTGCTAGCCAAGGCGCTAGCCTAACTGTCTAATAACAATGAAACTTCGTATTTATACTAATTATGAGTCGCTGCACAGGCCACGCCCCCTAATCACCCCCCTACAACCCGCTCATTCCGCGAATATAAAAACGCTCCCTCGTACATGCTTTACTGTTCAATTTCTGTTGCTATTCTCAACTTTTAGGCCCAGTATCAATTTTAGTAGGTATTTTAAATAGCTTCGTGCATTCTTTCATGTACTTTTATTATTTCCTCGCAAGCTTTGGACCTAAATACAACAAATATTTATTAAAATGGAAAATTTACTTGACACGTATGCAGATAGTAAGTTCTTTCTTAACCACAACTGTACGGAATTGTATTATTAATTATATTATACTTTTAGGCACAATTTCTGATACTTTTAATTCAAGGCGCGTTAACTCTGCCATCAGACTGTACATCTAACAAGATTATTCCCTTGTTACTACTATGTCAAGGCTGTATATTCACGTATTTATTTACAAAATTTTATATTCAGACTTATATGGTAAACAAGCCTCGTCTCGAAAAAAAGGACAAATAACATGATTGCAATTAAATATAAATTAAATCTGAAAGTTTCTTATTTAATCTTACTAATTGTAATCCTTTTGCGGTCCAATAGATGGAGCTAGAGAAAGTGATGACTGTAATAAATAAGGATGGCAACACTCGTCAATAAAGGCTGGATATTGTGGTTGCGCATCTATGGACAGGTACTGTACAGGGTGTTTCATTAATGCTTGCCGCTGGCCATATCCCCAGATACTAGTGGACGTAGAAAGTTGGGAAAAATATTTCATGATAAAAGCGGCTATGAGAAAATCCTGGAAATTAATTTTAAGTTCCGCGTCTCACCACCAGAGGGCGCAATCGAAAGTCGAATATTAAAAAGTTCAATTTCTCCGAAAATTTCCACATTGAGGTATAGTTTTGGTAATATCATTAGAAAGCTGATAGGATTCCGCATCAATTTGGTGTAAGGCTCATTAGTGTACCGAGCTTGATAAGAATGGGGGAAGTCATTGAAAATGTAATCATTTAAATAGCTGTAACTTCTAAGGGACTTATCCGATTTTAGTGGGAAAAAAGCTTGTTTGGAAGAGGAAGGTAAGTATTAAATATATATATTTTTGACAACATAAGCGAAAAGTAAACAAAAAACGTAAATTACGCAATTCGATGTCTTTATTCGTTCTAGAGTTATGGCGAAAAGACGACTTTCTTAACCGTCTAATTTAAGAATTGATTGTTACTATGGTTTCTTAAGGTGTGTAGGTTGAATTAGTAATAAGGAATCTGCATTTATCATAGTTTGCGCCTCCCTTCACACTCTAAAACCAAACTACGCTGACAGCAAAATTTGGATCGTGTTTAGAGGCCAACGGGCCATAACAACAATATTAAAATAATGATTGAAAACTTTTTAATAGAACGGTAGAAAATCATGAACAATTGTTAAGAAACAATTGAAAAACTATAGATATTTATTGTAAAATACAACTATTTATTCTTCTTCTCGTACTAGAAACGGCTGTTTCGATTTCGGCTCGTGGAATCGAATTTATTGCAATTTCAATTCGGTGAATCATGTTCTCTCGGGTAGTTGGTCTCGTTTTGTAAACAATATCTTTTATTCTTCCCCACAAGTAAAAATCTAATACAGTTAAATCCGGGGATCTAGGTGTGGCCACGGAAACAAACTACCCCTTCCGATCCAGCGATCTAACATTTAAGAAATCACGGAACCTTTGGGAATAGTGTGAAGGACATCCATCATGTTGATACCACATGGATTCTCTCACGTTAAGGGGAATGTCTTTTAAAAGATTGGGCAAGTTATTTTGTGAAAAGTTTAAGTAAGATTCACCATTTAGGTGTCCATCAAAAACAAATGGCCAATGAGGATTTTTTCGCGACCAATAATGCATATTTTGCAAATTAACTATGTATGATGAAATGTTTCTGGAATAAAATCAAAAAAACTGTAATTGCGCCCTTAATACGTTAGTTAAAAATACTTACCTTCCTCTTCCAAACAAGCTTTTTCCCACTAAAATCGAATAAGTCCTTTAGAAGTTACGGCGATTTAAATGATTACACTTCCAATGACTTCCCCCACTCTTATCAAGGTCGGTAGACTAGTGAGCCTTACACCAAATTGATGCCGAATCCTATCAGTTTTCTAATAATATTACCAAAACTATACCTCAATGTGGAAATTTTCGGAGAAATTGAACTTTTTAATATTTGACTTTCGATTGCGCCCTCTGGTGGTGAGACGCGGAACTTAAAATTAATTTGCAGAATTTTCTCATCGCCACTTTTATCTCTTAATCACAATAATTTAACTATTTTCCTGTTTAATTTTTTCTCGTTTTATTATGTAGTTCTATCCCGTTTTGATTTCGGACTTTGTGAAGAGAAATTATCCATATATTAAAATTAGAATTAGAAAAGAAGTCAGTCAACATTTTATGTTGTTTGAACATTTTAAGAATGCTTCTTTCAACAACATACAGGGTGTTAGTAAATAAGTACGACAAACTTCAGGGAGTGATTCTGCATGCAAAAATAATGACAGTTTGCTATATAAATGTCCGTCCGCAAACGCTTAGTTTCAGAGTTATAGGGTGTTAAAGTTTTTCTTAAAAACTGACGATTTATTTATTGCTCTGAAACCGGTCGAGATAGGCAAATAAAATTTGGTGGGTTTTAAGAGATGGTTATTGCGCATTTCTTGACATCCAACCAAGAATTTTATATTCATCATTGGCGTGCATACGGGTAATGATCTTAATTTTTTAAAGAAAAAAAATGGTACGCCACTGAGATATTTCAAATTAAAAATCATTTTTAAATTTGCCATTCAATTTGTGATCAAAAACCTTTCTTGCTCTTTTTTCGTGTGAGGCGCCGTTTTTATGCAAAAAAATAAAACATCTTAACGTGTATTTTTCATTTCTTTAATACATTATCTAGTAGGCTACTGAACTGTATTCTTTAATACAATAACATTAAACTTGAAGTTGAAAGTTGTGTCATGTCTGAGGGAGGTCATTTTCAACATTTGTTGTAGCCTTGCGCTTACTTAACATTTTTTTAGTGTTATTTTCTGTTATTGTTCTGGTTTAATGTGTACAGGGTGGTCAGATAAGAATGCAAAGTGCTGTATCTCTGAAACTATTCGTCATAGAGACTTGCGGTAAAAATCTTTAAGACTAAAGTGGTCAAAAGAAGATCGTGGAAAATATTTTCAGATTTCCAAGATGATCACCAGGGGGCGTAATCGGCAATTTAAACCTTTAAAATGATTTTTCACTGAAATCCACCCAGTAAATGTTACCAAAAAATATCTGCTTTTTAAAGCTAAGCTTTACTGGAGTAATTTTTGTTTAACACTTTTTGACGTATCTATTAAAATAAAGTGGTGGGGGGTAATTAAATGTTTTATTAAATAAACAGCTGTAACTCCTAAACGACTGAACTGATTTTAACAAATTTGATCTCATTGAAATGTGTGATATATCTATTTCTTAGTGATGCCGCTAGAGCGCGCTTTTTGATATAATAACAGAAAATTCCAAATTTCTCTAAAAAATTAAATGCAATAATATGACTTTTTTTCATAAAAATTTATTGAAGTGATACCTAAATAGGCTAGTGAAAACCGTATTTCGATATCTTATTCGTAGCCTGAAATATTGCAGAAAGAAGATTTAGATATCATATAATTTTAAAAAGACACTATCACACCGGTATTTATTGTTATTGATTTGTGATTTTTCAAGATTCAATTGCACAATTTATAATGTTTAAATAATAAAAGTATTCCTAGTTCAAAACATTATAAGAAACACGTGTAGGGGCATAGTTATCAATGCATATAATATGCAAGTGCAAGGTACGCAGAATATGGAGAGTAGGCCATGGAGGAGAAACAAATGTCTAAAATCAACAAATTATACTTATAAAGGCAGTGTAATTTATATTCAAACGTATTGAAATGCTTTTTAGAAGTGATGGAAACGTTAATTTGCATAATATGCATTATTGGTCTCACAACAATCCTCACTAGTTGCGCGAGGTCCAATATCAAAGCCATTGGAGTCTCAATGTGTGGTGTGGCATCCTGGGCGGAACTATTATAGGTCCCTATTTATTTGATCAACCACTAAACGGTGCCACGTTTCTTGATTTTCTGGTAAACCAATTGCCTATTTTATTGAAAGATGTGCCCTTGCAATTACGGCAAAATATATTTTTGCAACTAGATGGTTGTCCAGCACATTCCTCAAGAAGAAGATCTAAGATTTCGCCAGAGGTGGATTGGGCGAGGATGTCTATTTCCTTGGCCTCCCCGATCTCCAGACCTCACCTGTTTGGACTTCTATCTCTGGGGTCGGTTGAAAGATATTGAATTCCACTAACAACGAGAGATGACATGAGAATACGAATACAAGAGGCCATTCGTAGCCTGTCAAGAGCAGAAATTGAAGCTGCTGTAATGTCTACGCAAATGAGTGTGATGGAAGATCATTTCGAGCATTTAAGAAGGCATTAAGTTTTATTTCAAAATCAGTCCTTTTGCCTTATTATGCCCCTACACATTTTTTAAATTTTTTGAACTAAGAATAGTTTTATTATTTAAAAATTATAATCCGAGAATCCACATGTGTGTCCATAACTACTGAGAAAGCTTGATTTACTGTACGCGTTGCATTATCAGATCCGAATAATATAGCAGAGGACTTAGCAGGATTTAGTTGTAAGCTGTGAGAATTGGCAAGTCGCATGTGACAACAAAGGTACATTAAATAAAATTTGAATATCATCAGCATACCTGTACATCTTACAGTACTGGTGATTGAGTACCTACATAGAAATTTGTAGTGTAGAGCGGGAACAACAGCGGACCACAAATGCTACCCAGGGGCACCCCATACGAAAGTTCACCCACCTCGGATATGGAATTACCTAACCTGACTCTTTGAAAGCGATGACTAAGATAACTTTCGATGAAAATTATTGCTCTCTCGCCTATACCAAAATATTTCAGAATCGCCAAAAGAATGTCATGATCTTGATCTCTAAAATCAGACTGACGATTTGGGAACGCAAATCATTCAATTGTCGTGGTTGAGCGACCTTGGGCAGAGGGATAATAACAGCTTATACTATACAAGTAATCTTTACACGAAATAAAAAATTGGACACTTATTTGTCGTCAAAGAAGAGAAGGAAATTAATTTCATTCAGTTCATTATTGAAGAAGACTTCAAATTGCATGTACATTATTAACCCACAATCCAACATTTGGACTACTTTTTATTTATAAATTTAAAAGAGTATTGACTGACGCAATGCAATCTAATTGTGTCTACTAATTAATGAAGTTCCTTTTCAATTCAATACATTACTTCGTACATAATTTCCTGGTGATATTCCATAATAGAATGCACATATTTTAGAACTTTTTCGCCTGTAATGTTTGACATAACAACTTACGAGTTTTATCTCCATATTTCGGTATTGTATTCAAATCAGTAGAGTGTAATCGTAAACACTTATTACGATTACTCCTTCGTGTAATATATATTCAAGTCAAAATTCGAAATAATTTCTTAGAGCTGGCAGTAGAGAGATACTGTCGTTCAAAACTTCGTTTAGTAAATTAATTTAGTTTTGTAACAATGGATGTATTAACAAACATATATAATATAGTCGAAGAATATGGTGGTAAGTCAAAGTGAACAGTAAAAATTTCTGTAGAATTTAAATTGATTAACTATTTCAGATCCAAGAGTCAAATCTTTCTGGCTGATTGACGGTCCTTTTTATGTGCTCGGAATTGTAGCAGTCTATCTTACATTCTGCACATGGATCGGACCTGCGATTATGAAGAAACGCAAGCCGTTTAAACTGCAAAGGACGATACAGGTTTATAATATATTACAAGTTATAATATGTGCGTGGTTCACGATAACTGGAGCTAGAGTGATATATATGGCAAACGTAAATCTTATTTGTGAACCACATAATTTAAGAACGGATTATTGGTACATACAGGTATAAATTTTGAGCTCGCTCTCTTTTTGTTTGTGTTTAGTTTGATCGTTTTAGATCTTGTATTACCACTGGTATTATATGATCATCAAACTCGTGGATTTACTGGATACAGTAAGTATATTAAAATAGCTTTTTTTTCTTGTCCTATGAACTGAACTAAAATGTCTTCCCACTTATCGAAAGTCCCATCTTTAAATTCGAGCCAGTTCTAACTCTTTTTGAAGTTATTCATCTTTCCTTTTTGTAGCTGTCCTTTGTGACCATCTATAAAGACATAACTGACATTTCTAACTACAGCTTTGTGATCAGTGTGTTTTGCTTCTTGAAAACTTCAGGGCGTTTTTATATTTGCGGAATCGGGGATAAAGGGTGGAAATAAAAAAACCAAATTATTTTTCTTTTTCAATATATTCACCTGGAAGACGGATACATTTTTCACATCTTTCAATTAATTTATTTATACCCTCATAAAAAATGATTTCTCTTTATCTGCAAAGTACGCCGAAACTGCCTCCTTGACTTCATCATCGGCAGTAAATTTTTTACCCCGCAGCTCTTTTTTCATTTTCGGAAACAGGTAATAATCACTCGGGGCTAGGTCTGGGCTGTAGGGTGGGTGATTCACAATTTCGAAGCCCACCTTATGCAGGGCAGCTAACGCAACGCGGCTCTTGTGGACGGGCGCGTTGTCGTGCAAAAGCAGCACACCTTTCGTCAATGTTCCCCGTCTTTTCTCTTTAATGGCTTCTTTTAGTCGCTCTAATATTGAAGCGTAATATTCTCCGGTTATAGAAACACCTTTATCTTTATAATCAATCAACAAAATTCCTTCCGAGTCTCAAAATACCGTTGCCATGAGTTTCCCAGCTGATTGTGACACTTTAAATTTCTTGGGAGGTGCTGTGCCCTTTTTATGCCACTGCATGGAGTCTTGTTTGGACTCAGCTTCATAATGATGAACCCAAGTTTCGTCTCCAGTAACAATTCGGCTCAATACACCATCCTTCTCTTCATTACAGAGGTCCAAAAATGCACGCGAACACTCTACGCGCTGTTGTTTTTGCGGCGGCGTGAGCATTCTCGGCACCCATCTTGCGCTGACCTTAGACATGCCGAGATGATCGTGTAGGATTTTAAAAATTGTTGTATCGGATACTCCAACCATTTCTGCGAGTTGTTTCTTCTTTAGTCGAGCATCTTCCAGTACAATTTTTTCAACTTTTTGGATAAGTGCTGGCGTGGTAACCTCAATGCTCCTGCCTGGCCTCGGGTCGTCTTCAAGGGATTCCCTTCCTTGTTTAAATAAACTATGCCACTTGTACACCATGGTTTTTCCTGGACAAGAGTCGCCGTAAACCAACGACATCTCATTCATTATGGTCGCGACTGATTTTCCTTGCCTGGTAAGGAACTTTATAACGGCACGATATTGGATTTTTTCCATATTTCACTTTTCACTCCTGATTATGTTACTTGGTTGACTATAGCTCAAAACTAACTATCTAATAACAATGAAACTTCGTATTTATATTAATTATAATGTCGCTGCACAGGCCACGCCCCCAATGCGCCAAATCACACCCCTACAACCCGCTCATTCCGCGAATATAAAAACGCTCCCTCGTATGATCTTCCAACACCAAAACTGTACCTTTTCCTCCTAGTATTCTAGTGAAAGTTCATTCACCATCACCAACACCTCCTGGATCTTTTTCTTACTTTTGTGCACCTCCGATCATTTAGCCCTTATATCGTTTTATAAGGTGGCTCTTCTGGCTTGAGGTTGTGATAGAGTAGGGCTTCTATGGAAGGCTCGTTCTGGGGCGGTGACCAATCCGCGTCCAACTCCTCTAAATGCTAAATGAGTGGGTTCTTCCACCTGTAGCATTCCTCTGGCCAACACTACAACATCCTCAATCAGCGTAGAAAGAGATAGGTCACGATGAATTTGTGTCTTGCTTACGTACTAGGGTGGTACAACAATCATGCCCAGCACCCGGTTTTTGGAGGACATTAATTTGTGATATTCAGCGGATGCACCCTAAATAAGAATCAAGGCTCAGAAAACTTTTGCAGCGTAAGAGGGAGCTAGGACAGCCTTTACCTGCAGGAACTTCACTGGGATTCCACTTAACTCTTTCACCCTCAATAACGATGGAACCAGAGGGTGTATTGTGCTTTCTCGAAAATCGAATAGCCCTACACTTAGAAGGATTGATGCTGAGCCTCTACATGTGTGCCTACTCAGAGATATAATCGACTAATAGAGATATAGATGACGGTATCATCCACACTGCTACTGATTTTTTTAGTTTTATAAAACCAAAGCGCGTTTGTTGGTATTTCGCCACTTCCAATTACTTTTCTTTTTATTTTCAATTTTTTCCTCTTCTAGTTCCTTTTTTTCTGTTGTCTTAGTTCCTGTCTTCTTTTTCTTTTCGTTTTGGATTTCTAAATTCTCTCTCTCACGTACTGACATTATCTCAATCCATTTGTTAGGTAGATGTTAAGACGGATGGTAATTTAATGTTGTTTCTTTCACGCTTTGTTCCTCTGGGAGAATCAGGCCATTTCCAGGTATTTTTTTTGAATCTCTGAAACTGCTTTATTTTGCTCACTTTGTGAAGTTCCCTGTTTGATGATTTTAAAATTTTAATATTTGCATTTTCGCTAGAGTTCTCTACATTTTCAGTTTCGATGTTATTACTGATATCATTATCATTCAATTTTATTTCGCCATTGAGATTTCCACTAAATTCTTCATCTCCATTGTTACTTAAGCTGTTTTCTTTCTGATTTTCTTTCTCAACGAGTTGATTGTTATAGAAATCGTTTTCTTTTTCACATTCTTCTTTCTCAATGGGGAGTTGATTATTATCTTGTGCTAATATGTCATTGCATTCGGGAAACGGTAACTCAAATATATCTAAGTTGGAGTTGATATCTATAGCTTGCAGAGGTAAAACTGAGTCTCTAATTTTCGTCCAAAACTTATACAACTCTAAATAAGAAATATCTCCTTTCCTTAAATAAGTCCTAGTGCCAAATTTCACTTCTAATACTTCCAAAGTAGTTTCCGAACACGTAATATTGTCTACTCAAACTAATTCTTCAATTTGTTTCACTTGATTTTCTCTTATTCTAGTGATAAACTTCGAATAACTAATGGCTTCCGGATTTAATGGGAATAGTCCGCAAGTTTTAAATCCTAAAAGATGTATTACTTCATGAAGCGCTACAGGAACATCTTTGTTTTTCATCTTCTCTCCATGTTTGCTGCACACAAAATGTACTAAGATTTAATGACAAATGTGAAGCATGGCCATCCAGAAATACAATAACTGACATTTCAATTCCATCCATCCATTCTCACTTGTTCTAATGCTCCAGCCAGATGGTGGAGGTCAATGGTGGAGCCATTTATCCTTCTGCATTGACAGCTATTAGAATTGTTACATTTTCTTTTTCCGATGTAGATGTAATGTCATATATTGGTTTCCGTTTTTCTACCAAAAGCAATGCACCTTTAGGATTTAAAAATACTGCAGTTTCATCAATGTTCCATGAAGTTATTCAAATGACCAATTCATTTTCAGTGTCAACTCCTAATACCACTGCAGGTCCAACAGTCTTCATGTGTTTTTCCTGCTAATTCGTCTCTTAAAGTTGTTCTGGGAATTCTAAATTCTTTACTAGCAGTAGCAGCTTTCATTCAATTTTCTTTTACCTCTGCTAATGCTCTCAGAAGCTGATATTGTGTGTAGGTACTGCTGAATAGGTCCTTTTGTTCTTTGCTGTACTACTAAGTTTTTCTTTGGACTGAGATCTGTCAATCTGACATTTTCTTGGCGCCATTTTAAAAACAAAAACATCTGTAATACAATAAAAATTCTAATACCTAAATGCCATTTTAATTAAAAACTGCTCAACACAGGCGATGTGGCTATAACTAGTAAAACCAAGTTCCCATTTTTAGTCAGTTTGTGACTAAAGATGGAGTAATCATTATTTTAATGTTCCATTTATAGCAATCTCTATTTTTGCCCAATTTATAGGATGATAAAATGAGAAATGGCTAAAACTTGTTCAGTGGCTATAACCGGTACCACCACCCTAGTAGTACACCTCTTATTGAGAAAACATGGTTGTAGAATGAATGGGGACTCATTATGAAGGTGGATAAAAGGAAGTGCATCTGTTTGGGCTTCCTATTGATAAGGATTTGTAATGGTCATGAACATATTGTACTAGTGTGTCCTAGATTGGCCAGGTCATAATATGATATGCTTCAATTAAGAGGATCATCTAATGACTTTGCAGCAAGATTGTTCTAGTTTGTTGTCTTCTATTCTAGGATGAGATATCCATTTCTATTGTAAAAAAGTGCAGCCAAAACTTTCTTCTATTTAACGATAAAGGGATTCTTGTAGGTGGCTATGGTTTGTGTAAAAATTCTAATTGGGACTAATCTAGTTAGTCCCAATACAAAAATTGTTCTTGAACTGGACATTCCTCTTGTTTTAAATAATTTTGTTACAGATATCTAAATTTATTTTCAGGTATTTTTTGTCTTGCGTAAAAAGAATACTCACATGACCTTCCTTCATTTATACCATCACACTCTGCTGATTATATGTAGTTGGTATTTCACAAAATTCATTCCTGGTATGTTACAACACCACTCTCCTCATTACCAACCTTTTTTTTTTAATTAAACAAATATGCATTACAGGTCCGCAAGGCAGTTTAACCGGCATTCTAAACTCTTTCGTGCATATTTGGATGTATAGTTATTATTTCATCGCTTCCTTAGGACCGAAATATAGTAAATATGCCAGTTGGAAAATTTGGGTTACACGTTTACAAATTGTAAGTACTAAGTTAATTTTTTTCGTTTTAAACCTGACACAAATCTTGTTTTTTTAGACACAATTTGTGATAGTTTTCATCCAAAGCTCGGTAGCACTTCTAATAAGCTGTAGCTCTCCAAAAATTGGTTCGATCTTTATTGTATTGCAAAGTGCTGTATTACTGTCCCTCTTTGTCAACTTCTACATCAAGACTTACGTTGTAAAGTGTCCACTGTTTGACGAGAAAAAGAAGGAATAGCAGCCATATAGTTCAAGTTAATAAATTTAATTTTTGCAATTTTTGCAATAGGTATAATATAGACACAGTTGATTTTTGTGTTTTGTATTTTTATGTACTATTGAACGAAAAATTAGTAAAATAATCGAAGGATATAACTTCTTTGTTCTGAATAGTTTAATTACAGTGTCGTCCCTCCCTCCCCGGTGTCCTGGCACCCGCACTAACGTTAGTTAGTTAGTTGCAGTCATTCCTATACTAGTTTGGAGGCTATATAATAAGATGCTAGAGCCTTTAAGGCAACCTGACTCTCATATATTTCTGTTTAAAATACCGCCCAAGTGTCTCTTGACCCACCTGTGTACCTGTGTGTGGGATTTCGGTTTTCTCCCTTCACCATTTTTTTCCACTCATTACAATTATTGAAGAAAACTTTGAGGGATTTATCGTAGGAAATCCTGGTGATTACTATATCGCTGCCCATATCAAAGATTAGATTTTTTACTCCTGTTTCTATTCTGGTATGCCCCAACCCATGGTGGATTGTCCAGTTGTTAGTATTTCTCAGTTTATACATTCCCATTCTAGCCTTTCTCATGATAAAAATATCGAGAGGAGCTGGCTTTGACATGACAGCTTCAGAAAGATGAGAAGTAGGAAAAGATAACAATATCTAAGATGCTAACCCTGCTAAGTGTTTTGTAGTCCATTTTCCCATAAATGCTATAATAGTGTTAGAAGTATAGCCAACCTACACCATAAAATTTAAACGCCAAATGTATGAAACGTCAAAATCGACAATTTTGCTTGTCAACTTTGACGTTTCATACATGACATCATCGTTCATGGTTTGATACTGGCAGCAATAATTTTTTATTACACTTTTAGAGTGTGTGGACTTCATTTATTTAATGCTGATAAATTGGTTATTTGAAATAAGTAAAACAGATGAATAATTTTGTAAACGCAGATTACTAATTTGCCGGTTGAGGATGTACTAAATGTTCAACTATGTTTAAGAAGTATCCAGAGATCTATACATTGTAGTCCAGAAGAACTAAAGATAATCACTCTAAATTAATGGTAAAAAGGCAAACAGTTTGTTAATTTGGGCAAATTTAAAACTATAACCACAAAGCATGTATGTATGTTGGAACGAAAGAAAAAGAAAAATTTGAGCAAGAAGATTGATCCAAGAAAACACAATATTCTAGACCTATTGAAGAAGAAATTACCCTCTGCTGCAAACGTTTCTACCAGTATCTCTCTAACATTGTCATGATAGTTTAACTGCTAGTTTCCTGATAAAGTTTGCGCTCCAATATTATCAGAGCCTTTAGCTACCATTTTCAACTTAATAATTAGATTCAACGGATTATGGGAAGATAGGTAGAACTACACCAATTCTCAAGAGCGGGGATCACTGTTTCCATAATTACAGACCAATCACTACAGTTTCTAATTCTAATAAGCAATGACAGATTTTGCCCTGATGTGTTTTCGGTTCACCAATCTTGTGACAGTTTGCCTAGATAGTCACCAATATTCAGAGCCTTTCGACAGCTGGACCATCTTCAATTTAATAATTAGATGTCACAAAATTAATGCAATCTTATTTTGACAATAGATTCTGCTACGTCTATTACAATAGTTTAATATCCAGCTGGAGTGCCACAATGCTCAAATTTGGATCCCTTTGTTTTCCAACGTGTACATTAATGATCTTTTTACGCTCTTAGATTGTAATGTGTCAGCTTACGCAGATGAGCTCAAAATTTTTCATAAAACTACTTCAGTATCAGATTATATTCTGTTTCAGAACAATATTAACATAATCAGGGAAAAATAGTTTAGATCAAGCTGGAATAAAGGTTTCCATAACAACGGTGATAGCTTACTTCTAGCTTGTCGTGGAGAGTTGCAAGCTTGTATCCAGCTAGAGGCGTCTAGCGTAGTTTACACGTCGAGTTACCATCACTCTCTGGCATGGTGTGAAATGAAACTTACTTATTTGAGTAATTTTATTATGCGATTTATTGGTTCTATCACATTTTAATTATTGTGACACTAGTATGGACATCAGGGGAATTCAGGTTGTCCAGAATTCATATAAAATCGGTTTTCGGTGAATATTGGGCCAACGATCATTCAAAAATGGCATGCATATTTAATGGGTTAAGAATTTTCATTCTACAATCATAGTACAAAGAAAGTCATTTTAACCAGCACAAAAAATTATTATTTTTAAATCCAACTGTTTGGCCACCTACAAAGGCTTTTAATACGTGAGTCAAATGCAAGCGTTTCGTAATGGTTCGCGCGGTTGAAAACGGTTTAAATTTAGAAATCAAGTTTTATTTTTTAATTTTTATTTCCAAGATAATGAATTACAAATTTAACACTACAAAGATTTTAAACTATAAAATTATATTTTGAGGATTAAGGTAAATAATGAATAATTTTTACAAAAAAAAAATGATCCATCATATTATTCGATTTTTAATTGTTACTAACGACGAATCCTTTGTCAAAATAAACAACAAAACTTAATAAGATCAAAAAATGAGAAATAAAAAAATAAAATTCATTTCTCGGATTCGATGGCCGCAAACAATCTGTGTCTTACTATTATTGTCGAGAGAACGTCTGCGCCGGGGTTCAATTGCACTAACGGTGACATTTTTTAAAAGAGTTTAATCCCGGATTCACGTACAATAGGTTTAAAAATAATATTTTTTTTGGCTTTATTAAAATGACTTTATGATTGTCACAATGATTGTGGAAATGTTCGTTGTTAACACAGTTAAATATCCGCAAGAGTTAAATTTGGATGACAAGTAATATTACGGAGATAATATTCACCAAAAACCGAAAAAACATGTATTCATTTCTGATGTTGAGTTTCCTAAAGCATTAAAGATTTTTATCATTAGGGTGGAAATTTGAAGAATTCAGGTTGGAAAAGAATTCAAAATTGGTCATTTTTAGCGTTCGCAGGCGAATCAGAATTAATGAGATCCCTGATCAAATCAAAGAACATTATGTCCAGGCTAGAATCACCAACTGTCATAACTAATTTCTTAAAATCTAAAACAGAGCTATACCATCACACTTTCTTTAACATTTAAACAAATCTCAAGATCAAATATCTGAAACAGACATTTCATCTTGATTGCAAGCTATCGCTGCTAAAACAATTTAAAAGCGGTTTAAGTTCAATTTACGAAGTGTCCTTGTTCCAAATCACCTTCCATTAGTAAACGAGTTCATTTTGGACGTTGGAACTCAGTAAATCTATTATGTTCAGTTTTCCTCAATGTTCAGTGTTGTGTTTAACTGATGATGAATCCTTTTGACTTTTCTTTTCTTAAATCTGTGTTAAGGCGAATAATTGTTTCTCTTATTGTATTTTGGTTTTTGGTCAAAAAGTGTACTTTATTATTGTTATTTTTAAAAAATTTGTTACCATATATGATGTCATTTGTACATTGTCAAGAATATAATTTTCTACACTGTCTTTTATAGGGACTCGAAAAGAATCTGCTAATATTTATATAATGAAATAATGGATGAGATAAACAGTCAAGCAACAAGAGTTAAGAAAGGCGGGTTTAGAATTTTAGCAAGATGATAAAAGTAATAAAAAGAAATTATTTAAATCTTAACCTCAAAATTGAATTCACTGTCGAAGTGGTATATTAATTATTACTTTGTTGAAAAATATCACTTAATGTGTCTTTTTTCATCGTTTTTAATTGCTTAATTTCTCAAGCTTTCTGGATCTATCCATCCCTGTAATTGCTGATTTATAATTTAATCAATTAGAAAAATATTTCTTTAAATATTTTGGAAAATTATATTTACCACTACGCAAATTGAGTGTCGTTTAGAAGCGCATTTCGCGGATGGAGATGCTATTGTTAACGTCTATTATGTATGTGAATATTGGGCAAATAAGCGAGGTTTCTAACGCTGTATTTCTCGTTAACTACTGATTTCTTACGATCTTTTACCATAAGAAATTTTATAGGTAAAGTTTGTGTAGGAAAATGCTGGAAATTATTTTCAAAATTAGCCTAATATGGAGATACGACAGTTTACCATCTTGTTATTATATAAAGTTAGTTTCTTATACTTTTTTCTTTATTGCAAATATTTCAAAAAACATATTTGCGTTTTAATGTTCTTCACTGGATCTCTTGATGCAGAAGTAGAAACCAAACGCTTTAACTCTATCTTTCCAAACAAGTTTTAACTAAAATTTGAATGTTTCAAATAAATGCCTGTGACTTCGACACGGATAATAAAATAAATTAAAATAAATTTGGTATAATTGAAATGTTATGCGCATTTCTTGGGCATCATTAATTTCCGATTAATCGAAAACAATGACGAATACGGTATAGGTCCATTGTCAGGGCGTTATTCATGACTTATTTTAACCAAAATTTTAAATTTTCGATAAAATTTAAAACTTACAATTGTTTATTTGTCTAATTAATAGACAAATGAACATTCAATAATGATCGACGTTGTGATCTGTTTCAAAATATCGTTTTCCTAACTCAAATTATCAAAAAAAAAAACTAAACCAGGAAAATTAATATATTGAATTTAAATGTGCATCGCTTGCTTTCGATAAGAAGGCAAGTAGTAGGCCATGGACACGACAATCGCCTAACAAAAATATTGCCAATTAACGTCAAACTTTTGTCACACGCAGCCCTATATTGTTGATTGCGTATAATTTGAGTGACTTTTTAGACCAAAATTTATCTCTGAACAAATAATGAAGCTAGTCCCAGAACATAATTTCTGATTTATTTTGAAGATTTTACAAAAGCAGTTTAGCTGATAAAGGGAGCGCGACACCATGCACCAGGCGCTAAATGAACAAGATTTCGATAAAGATTAAATTATTGTCAATGGTTTTCTTAGGAAATTAAAATTCCTAATTAACGGAAATAGATCTGGACCTGAGGCTGGAAACCATTAGTGATGGTAGCATCTTTTATAATTTGCATTATTGGTCTCGCTAAAAATCGCCTTGTTCAGGGAGAAGTGCAGCACCAAGGACGCTGGAGTCTAAATGGTGGTGCGGTATTTGTGGGACAGAATTATGGGAATTTTTTTGATCAAACTTTAACTGGTAACCGCTACTAGAGTTTTTGATCAACGACTTGCCAATTTTGTTGGAGGATGTGCCACTCGCAACAACTCGCAAAGTTTCTGCAATTAGATGGTTCTCCGGTTTTATTCAATTAAAGTGAACCATATTAACAGGACCTTTCGAGAACGATGGATAGGAATCTAAGCCTAGAAAATCGTCAATATTACATTTTGATTTGTCAAATACAGACGAAAATATCAAACTTCACTCAACAAACCTTACGAATGGATATGGAAAACAGATTCTAAGTCCTTTTCAAAACGGCTCATGAAAAGGTTAGCCAGAAATCGAGGCCGACAAGATTGCCGTTCCTTCCAGCTGTTCTAAAAAATGTGTTGAATATAACGGAAGGCATTTTGAAGCAACAAGTCATTAATCTTTTTTTCAAAATCGGTCCTGGAATCAGGACCACAACTTTAGGAAAAGAAAACTAACATCAAATGAAATCAAAATTTCACAGCACTAAATAAACTGACATTTCTTGTGAATTTTTTAGAGAGAAGTTTGTCTTTTATTTCCATGGCCTACTAATATTTTGCCTTCTTATCGAAAGTAAGCGTTGCATTTTTATTGGCAAATTATTAAATTTTCCTAGTTTATTATTAATTATTATTTAGTTAGGAAAAATTATTAACGTTTGTGATTTTATACATATTTTAGCAATATTTTAAATTACAATTTTTCTGACAAAATCCAATATTTTACTTTAATATCTGAAAAGAACTCTAGAGTATGTAATGAAATAACGAGAAATAATTGAAACAACAAAAAGACTTAACCATTTTCAGTATAGATGACAAATTTATCCAAAATCGATTAAGCAGTGTAATTTGGCATTTATTTAAAACAGAATTCACTGTCAAATTTCGAAAGTTCAAAAATTGTTTTTACAAAAAATAGACTATAATGTGTCATTTGCTTTTAATTCTTAATTTCTCAGCTATTGAGGGGTCGAAAATCTTATATAAGAGAACCTTTAATAATAATTAGAAGAAATATTTTTTAAATAGAATTTTAAAATTATATTTAACTTGTCTTGCAATCATAAATACGTTTAGAAACGTTTAATTTCTACGAAATTCTAACCGCTTTAACGACTATTATGTATGTACATAACATTGACATTCAAATGAATTTTCAAGAAAATCAAATCGAAATATAATATCCTCAACAACAACATTCCATATAATACTTTACAAATTTACATTATAAATAGATTGGCCAGCCTAAACACACAATAATAATAAATAAATAATAAATACATCTTGTGATATTCTGTCGATAAAAGCAAAACAAAGAGACTAATAATTATTTGCACGCATCGCTCAGAAGCAATAGGAACACTACAATTATATTAATAATTATAGGGATATAATATCACGATATATTCTACCACAAACAACTTGTCATTTCCCCATATACTTTTGAAACTTATTTATGTAACATAGCAACAAATAATTCGTTTTCGTGAAAAGAATTTTGGTGAATATTCATCTGCTAGTCAAGGTACGTAAATCTGTTTTTTATTCTATAGATTTTTGTTTTGATTATTACAAACAAAAATATTTTTGCATGACTTGATCTGTGCCTAAAAGAATATTTGACTAATTTGACTAATTTAATTACATCTAATTTAATTCTTTCTTAATTATTATCCTTCTAGATGTTGGAATTTTATCTTATAGACACCTTAATATTATCTCTTGTCTTGGCATTTCTACTTTACAAATTCTTCACTAGAAATTTCGATTATTGGAAACGCAAAGGCATCCCTTACATAAAACCGCAATTATTTTTCGGAAACTATTATGACATCTTAATGTTCAAAAAAACCATCGGACACACTTTAGCTGAGATGTACAACAAAATCAGCGGACCATACTTCGGAATGTGGGTCTTTAACACCCCACATTTCGTAGCGAAAGATCCGGAATTAATAAAACACATCTTAGTGAAAGATTTTAAAAATTTCCAAGATAGGACTATCGCCTCGAACGAAGAAGCCGACGAAATAGCCGCTAACGTCCTCTTCATAATGAAGAACCCGAATTGGAAGACCCTCCGGAGTAAAATGACGCCAGTTTTTACATCTGGAAAAATCAAATGTATGATACCATTAATGAATAAAGTCGCTGAAGATTTAGTGGCATATTTAACAAAATTATCCAATCAGAGTGACTCAATAGAAGCTAAAGAAGTTTCCGCTAAATACGCTACGGATGTTATAACCAGTTGTGCTTTCGGTATCGAAGGACACTCATTTGAAAAGGAAGATGCACCTTGGAGATCTGTCGGAAGAGATATGTTCGAATTCACTTTATCCAATGGTGTTAGAAGCAGTTCGTATTTCTTCCTCCCGAAACTGGTAGATTTATTTAAAATCAGATTTATACCACCTCATGTTAGCCAGTTTATGGTGGATGCCTTTCTTAAAACGATAGATCATCGTAAAATTGAGAATTCTAGCAGGAATGATTTGATTGATATCTTAATTAAATTGCAGAAGGAAGGAGATTTTGATGGGTACAAATTTGGTAAGTGACCTTATTATTATTTTTTTAAGAAATATTAATATAAATTTGGAAAATTTGCAGAAGGGAACCGAGTTATTGCTCAAGCTGCACAATTTTTTTTGGCTGGTTTTGAAACAACATCTTCGACAATATCCTATACTCTATATGAATTGTGTTTAAATAAATCTATTCAGGAGAAAGTGGTAATGGAGATCAAAACTACGCTGGAACAGCATGGATCAGTGACTTACGAAGCTATTCAAGATATGAAATATTTACATAAAGTTGTGCAAGGTAAGGTATCAATAATTGTTGTTTAAACTTGATATTTCACCACTAAAGCTTATTCAGGAACAAAAAGTGGTTACAGGTCGACAGAACGTCATGGTAACTCGATATGGAAACTAGATCAGAGACGTAAACCTTTTAAGAAAGGAGTTACCATGACCTTCTGGCACCCTCTACCCATTTTTTGATAAGATTAAAAGCCAGCCAACCTGTCAAAATAAAAATTGTTAGTCCCCCCAAAATACATATTTGTCAGGAATATTTTAAACTTCAATTCTTCTCTAGTTGCTATGAAGTTTGTTTGAAAATTATAGCCTTCTACAAAGAAGTATTAATGTCCCAACCCTCCTTCCCCCTTCAAGCCTTCCTCGTACAATTTTAAAAATCGGACTTTTAAGTCTTGTACCAAAGTTTGGAATAACCAACAAGAATGCAGTTCCTTGAACTCAACCATTTTTAGATCCACAATGTAGAATTGTCAGTCTTTTTCTCTGGATGCAGGAATATCTAAAGGAAGATTCAAAATGATTGTCAGAAGAAGGCAAATACAGGGTGGTCCTAAATAAGTACGAAAAATTGCACTGGGCTATACCTTGGATTATTCTAAAACAAAACAGTTCCTATAAACATATTGTATACGGACGAGCTAATGGTAATTCATTAGCAGCCAGGCAACGCAGAAATGTTCCCTCAACGAGTACTACGCCATCACACCACGTTTGTGCGTCTCCACCAACGTCTTCAGGAAAGAGGAAGTTTTCAAAAAAGAACTTCTTACTGTGGACGACACCGAGAAGTTAGAATAGCAGAGCTAAAAGAAGCAGTTATTAATCAAATTGAAGAACAATCGCTTCTACAGATGTTTGCAGATAATCCTCAGTTTTTTTTTGCACTGATGAAGCTAATTTCTCCAGGACAGCCATAACAAATTTTCATAATAATCATCTTTGGGCAGAACAAAACCCACACGCAATAATAATTCGTCGCCAACATCGATTTTCGCTAAACGTATGGAGTGGAATCATCAACGACTTCTTAATTGGGCCGAAATTTTTACCGGGGAGGCTAACTGGTGATGCATACCTCCATATTCTAGAAGAGGCCGCTGAGGGTGGTCATTTCCAACACTTATTATAATTGTGTTAAACTCCGTAACAAACCAATTCGCACTTATTTAGGACCACCCTATATTTATCTATACTTATTACCATTCTAATGAGTGAAGTTATCTAAATACAAATTTCAAACATTTAATCATTTTTCTTGACAATGGCGTTTCATACCAAGTTTCTACAGTTCAGGAATTACCACCATAACACCCTGAATCAATCATTTTTCTTAGATGAACGTTATCATCAACTTGTTTTTTTTTGTTCCTACAACATCCCTTCTTCTTTAAACAAAGTCGTGGTATCGGGTAGGGGGACCTCGGATTCGCTCAGATCTTCGGGCTTTTGTAGTTGGTTGGATAGAGTGAGGTACCTCGGTAATATTCTCTTCTTCTTCCTTATCTCCTTCTGCTGTTGAAATATTTGCTTGTGCGTCTGCTGTAGTCGAGACCTCACCCAAAACCTCACCCTTCTTGATGTCTTCTTCTCGATACCTTCTTCTGTGGATAGTTCTGTCGTCTGATTATGTGGAATGTGTGATTTTACCACTCAAATCCGCATTCATCTATTTCGTAGAAGTCGGAATAATGATCTACTGTAATTAGATATTTGCGTTTCTTATTCTCTACTTCTATTTCACACATATCCATACTTATTCTTTGCCAAGGTATAGCAGGAACTTCGTGTGTTTGCATCGATAAGTTTGTCTTATCTTGCGCTTCCTGGCTCTAACTTCTACGAACCTCTCATTTGATATGGAGGTTTGGTGTTGAGGTGTGATCCACTTCTTCAATTTTGTTTAAAAAGTCTTTCTCGACATTAATTCAGGACTTCCGGATAGTGCGTCAGCCAAATGCAACTCTTCTAACATCATCCTTTGTATCCGCTTTGATGCTTTCAGTATCGGCTTCTTAAAGATAGTAATTAATGGTTTATTATCTGTATGTACAGTAATTTCCTTCTGACTACACAGATACTGATCAAACCTTTTGCATCCAAAAACAATAGCTAGGGCCTCTTTTTCGATTTGCGCGTATTTCCTTTCCGTCTCGGTCAATATCTTAAATGCATAAACCACTGGCTGCTCTGACTGCATTAATGCTAAACTTTGCTACTGCCATCGCACTGACCCTTTTCATGTGTGTTAGTAATTTCAAGGGTTCTGAAACAGTCGAAAGATTAGGTAAAAAGTTGTTCAAATAATTTACCATGCCCAAGAAACACTGTATAATTCTTTTTAGTTGGTTGGAACTGTCATCTTCTTAATCGTCGTTATCTTTGACGGATCCGCTTGTAAACCTTGTGATGTTAAAAGATGCCCACCTCCGTTTGCAGCACCCTCGTTTTATTTGGATTCAATGTCATCCCAACTGCCCTTAATCGTTTAAGCAAATTTTCTAAATTTTCATTATTTTCTATAGCCTCTTTGTCTGCATTGTCTTTCCTCTACCATAAACTAAAAAATCATCAGCAATAGCTTCTACTCGCACAACACACTACAAAAGGAAGTCGTATCCAACAATATCTTCCCCATGGCGTCCAAAATGTTAACAATTGACTTTTACATTCTAATGGTAACGGCCAAAAGCCATTTCTAGCATCAAATGTCGAAAATACTTTAGCTTCCTTTCACTCAAAGGAAGGCAAAATCTCATCAATGGTAGGTATTTGATAATTTGGCGTCCCTTCGTCCACCTTTCTAATTATACCCTCCTGTTCTAGGTCATTCAATGTAGACTTAAAATCATCCTTTAAGGCAATTGGTATTCTTCTCGGACTTTGGAGTTTTGGTACTATTTTTTTCTTTCATTTTGGAGTCCATCCTCAGTAATTTCATTAACTGTGTTGCAAACTTGAATTAACTGTAGTTTCTCACAAGCATTTGCTGATAATAATGGTACATGATCTCCTTCTACTAGTTAGAAAACTAAGTTATAAGCATTTCCATTAAAAACACAATTAAGTACAGCCCCCCTCCCCTCTCCACGCCCCTGAATCTCATAATAGATACTTGTCGACAGCAAATTAGTAATGGTACCGACATTTACGAATTTTCGAACTTTCCATTAAACCGGTGGTTCTTAACCGGTGATCCGCGGACCACTGGTGGTCCCTGATGAGAGCATCCGAAGTGGTCCGCGGAGCCATCCGTAAACATAAGTAAATAATAACAATATACCTACCCATGGGGTGTACGAGTGCGGGGGAGGAGGTCCGCGTGGCACACACATGCAACGAGCAGCCAATATCTCTGTCTCACAAAGTTCGTTCCGTCAGTCTTTTGTTTTAAAAATACTTATTATCACTTGCACTTGCGAGTGCAAATATCGTTGACCTACGAAAGTTTTATACCAAATAACTGCTTAAGATTTCTGCTCAAGAATTCTTTGAAGGCAAACTAGCAAATTTAAAAAAAATGAAACTAGGACCCAGTGGAACAAGTTATGCAACATCTGAAAAAACGTTATCTGCCTCGTTTGAAGCTGCAAAATTGATAGCTAAATCGAAAAAAGCACATACAATCGGCGAATCTCTTATAAAGCCTTGTATGCTCAAAGTTGCAGAAGAACTTTTAGGCCAGGAAGCTCAAAAGAAAATTCGTGAAATACCGCTTTCTAACGACACAGTGAAGTCCCGTATTCAAAAAATGTCAACTGATATTGAAGAACAAGTTATTGACAAGATAAAAAGGAGTCCTTATTTTGCATTGCAATGTGATGAATCTACCGACGTTTCGCAATGTTGTCAATTACTTGTATTTATTAGATTTTTGGTTGACAATAAAATGTTTAAAGAGGAGTTACTGTTTTCTCAAGAACTTGAAACGACGTCGCAAGGTGCAGATGTTATGATTGCAATAAATCAATATTTCGAAAGACATGGACATATGTGGGGAAGACTTGCGGGTTTTTGTACGGATGGTGCCCCAGCTATGCTTGGATCTCGTTCTGGTCTTGCAAAAACCCGTCAGCAATTACGACGCACTGCGTTATTCATCGTCAAGCATTGGCTGCCAAAACGCTCCCGGAATGCTTTGCTTTGACGATGAAAACCGCTATAAAAGTAGTTAACTTCATTGAAAAGAGTGCACTCAATACTCGTCTCTTCAAGGAATTCTGTTCTGATATGAACTCTGATCACGAAACTCTGCTTTTCACACGGAAGTGTGTCGGCTTTCCAAAGGAAACATGCTGTCGAGGCTGGAATTAAGAGAGGAAGTAAGAATTTTCTTAACCAACAAGGAAAACAAAGAGTTACTTGATCAGTTCTGTGAGTCCGATTTTAAATTACGTTTTGCGTATTTAGAGTTTTTTGCGCAACTAAATAAATTGAACCTTCAACTGCAAGGATCAGGCAATTTAAAGTTGCAAGGCATGAACAATATATTTGCATATGAAGATAAAATCAGGGCATTTATCGCTAAAATCGAACTATGGGTCAACAAGGTCGAAAGGCAAAACTTTTCGGCGCTTAAAACACACAATCAAATTATTGACGAACAGGGTGCTGAAATTAAAAATGATATACAGGAGAATATTATAGTCCACCTGGAAAACTTAAAAAGTGAATTCAATCACTATTTTCCTGAATGCGAGGACAAAAGTATTCAGAAATTGGTCCACAATCCTTTCATTGTCTCTCCTTCTGAAGTGCCCGATGAAATTCAAGAAGAAGTGATTGAGATTCAACACGACTTAGTAACTTAAAAGATACTTTCGAATCAGGTATCAAGCTCGAAGATTTCTGGAGCCAAAAGGCAATTTCATTTTCGAAACTTCGGGGCATTGCCATATACGTTACTTAACGTTATTTTCTTCAACCTATTTATGCGAGCAGGGGTTCTCGGCGCTTTTAATTATTAAAAACAAGCACCGAAATCGGCTGGATGCCGATGCCGACATGCGTTTGGCATTGAGTAGCACCGAACCTAGGATTCAGAAGTTAGTAAAGAGTATCCAATCACAAAAATCCCATTAACCTTTAATAATTAAAGTGTACTGTAATGTGATTTAACGTAAAAAAAACTACTGTTGGCTTTAAATAATTTAATACGTATTTTATTTATAGATGAACCCTTTATTTGCATCAAACTATATCACTATTACCTCCAAACAATAAATCAGTTAGGTGGTCCGCGGCTAGTCAGAAATTTTCTCCAGTGATCCCTCACGACAAAAAGGTTAAGAACCACTGCATTAGACACTGTCTTCTATGATATCAACGTTCTTATATTTGAATCAGTTTACCTTTAACAATCGCCTCTCTACACGACAAGAAATACTGCGGTGTTAAAATTTTTGCATATCCAGGGTACTAATATCTCGTTAGCATATAAGTACTTACATGTTTGTGAATAAAATAGTTGGAATCGTCCTTCCCCTCTGATATAGTGTTATACTAAAAAGTTAACAGACAAAACATGTTTGTATCTTGACATTCCAAAACTTATCTTTTATTCCTTGATATGTAAAATTATTATTAGATATAAAAATGACTTGCTAATTTTATTGCCAGATTTAAAAATAATTAATTTGTTAATTATGTTAACAAATGCAATTCATACTCCTCGATAGGCAATTTACATGCTATCAATTATTAAGTAATGCAATCATAATCATGACTGGACGTATCTGATGTATGTTTTTTTAATAAAACAAGTACCAAGGATACAATAACAAAGATGATAATAATATTTACATTCATTTATCTCATATTAAACTAATTATATACGCGTTTTAAATAAGATCTCGTTTTATTTTTATTTTGTTGTATTAAAGAGGTATTAAGAAAATATCCGGTCCTACCGTTCCTAGACAGGACAACGACGATGGATTGGAAGATTCCAGGCACCGATATTACAATAGAAGCCGGCACACCAGTCTACATTCCCATGTTCGCCTTGCACTACGACCCTAAATATTTCCCTAACCCTGATGTTTTTGATCCGGAACGATTTACCGAAGAAACTATCAATTCTAGACCGTGTTTTAGTTATATTCCATTCGGGGGAGGACCGCGAAATTGTATCGGTAAGTAATTTAATTATTATACAATTAAATTTATGATAAATATTTTTCTATTTAATTCTAGGTGAAAGGTTCGGTTTAATCGGGACTAAAGTGGCTCTGGTTTATATTCTATCGAGATTTGAAGTGGAATGCAGTAATGAAACACCAATTCCGATTGATTTTGAGCCTAAGACTTTCACGTTAGCTTCGAAAATTGGTCTTCCAATGAGGTTTATAGATATTAAACGCAGACCCTCTTATGCGGCTTAAAGAATATAATAGAATAGAATGTAATATACTGAATAAGATTATTATTAAAATAAAAAGTTATGGGTAGTACTGCAGAAGCTATTTACTTTTTGTTTCTGAGTTATATGTTGTTGTAGTTTCCTCAGACTCTCGTAAAAGTTAAAAATGATATACTTATTTGTCAATGTTGTTAAGAGATATCTTGAATCAGCTGGGACTGTCCTTAAATATATTTGAATAAGCATAAACAAAGTGATGGAGCAAAAGCAGCATATTCTGAATCACAAATTCGAAGAGTTGATAAATTACTCGTTAATTTTTTATGACGAAATAAATAATAATAAAAAAGTGTGCACGTGTGTCAATAAAAATTAGTTAACCGTACCTAATATACGTCAAAATTACTTCTATTGAAGCTAGTGAGTCTACGTGAGATTTCCAGTTTAGCTGGCAATCGATGATTAGGCCTAGGAACTTTGCCTGTTCAGATGAAGTAAGTATTTTATTTTCGTGATCAACTTCCTCTTCATTTTGTTTGAAATAACCAAAACTCAGCATATTAGTTTTTTCTATATTCAGTTTTAAATCACGGTACCTTTTCACTTCGTCATTAATGGCGTTCTTAGTATGTACAACAACCGTGGTATCATCGGCGTATAATACAATCTTATACTTAGATATTCTATAGGAAGATCATTAATATACATTAAGAAAAGTTGGTATCCTAATATAGACCCCTGCGGAACCCCTTTTTGTATGAGCTGCCAACTCGAATATACAACTCTATGGGTATAATGATCACAGCCCTGCACTCTTTGTAGACGACCAGTTAAATATGATTTCATCAATCCAAGGGCACTACCTCTAATACCAACGCAATCCATTTTTTTATATACAGTGTGGAACAGCCAAATGGAATAAATTCGATAACAAATAAATGAGGGTGTATTGGGAAAAACGCTTGGACACGTCGATTTGTATTTTTAAATGCGCATTAAAAAAAAAAAAATTATGCAGGGTGTGTCATGTGACAGTGGCCAATACCAACTTATCTTATCTTCAAGTGTTTCGGAAATATTAAGTGTTTTCAGATTTATTACAAAAATTAACATTAAAAAAAGAAAATTATTTTAATTCACAAATTCGCTACATTACACTAAAAATCTATTTCCCATTTAGCTCTTGATATTGATAAAGTAAGCAAAAACCATTGCTGCGTTCCTTTTTACTGATATGAAATTAAAAAAATACAAAGACCGTTTTGTTTATTTTCGTAAAAACTCATAGCCTTAGTAACATGTTGTCTGCCTGCATGACAGTAGTGATCAGTGTCAGTGCTATTGTTTAATTTTTAAAATCCTACACGATCAGCTCGGCATGTCTAAGGTCAGCGCAAGATGGGTGCCGAGAATGCTCACGCCGCCGCAAAAACAACAGCGCGTAGAGTGTTCGCGTGCATTTTTGGACCTCTGTAATGAAGAGAAGGATGGTGTATTGAGCCGAATTGTTACTGGAGACGAAACTTGGGTTCATCATTATGAAGCTGAGTCCAAACAAGACTCCATGCAGTGGCATAAAAAGGGCACAGCACCTCCCAAGAAATTTAAAGTGTCACAATCAGCTGGGAAACTCATGACAACGGTATTTTGGGACTCGGAAGGAATATTGTTGATTGATTATAAAGATAAAGGTGTTTCTATAACCGGAGAATATTACGCTTTAATGTTAGAGCGACTAAAAGAAGCCATTAAAGAGAAAAGACGGGGAAAATTGACGAAAGGTGTGCTGCTTTTCCACGACTACGCGCCCGTCCACAAGAGCCGCGTTGCGTTAGCTGCATAAGGTGGGCTCCGAAATAGTGAATCACCCACCCTACAGCCCAGGCCTGGCCCCGAGTGATTATTACCTGTTTCCGAAAATGAAAAAAGAGCTGCGGGGTAAACAATTTACTGCCGATGATGAAGTCAAGGAGGCAGTTTCGGCGTATTTTGCAGATAAAGAGAAATCATTTTTTTATGAGGGTATAAATAAATTAATTGAAAGATGTGAAAAATGTATCCGTCTTGCAGGTGAATATATTGAAAAAGAAAAATAATTTGGTTTTTTTTATTTCCACCCCTTATCCCCCATTCCGCCAATATAAAAACGCTCTCTCGTACCTCCTTCTCCAACATTTCAATTTTTTCGTTTAATCTCTTTGTTTCTTGTGCGATCAGACCTTTTACTATTTCTTTCCATTCTGACGGTAGTGAAGGATTTTGAGATTGCAAATTTGCGTCTTTTCGTATATTAACCACACATGATGAGAGTGAAGTTATAAATCCAGTTACTTTTCTACAACTTTAAAAAATGTAGTAACCTTGAAGATAATAAAACATTTCTGACAGTTGTCAAACTAACTAAAACAAATACTGCTGACAGATCTGCAGCAATAAAAACAAAAATTACTGATAAAAGAAATTAATTGTGTATTGTGATGCTACCGAGGTAATGATATACATATTTGGAATTTTAAGAATATAAGAAAAACCAGAACAAAATGAATTTTAAGTTCAAGTTCGATGCAAATTTTAACTTTTCGATTTTTCTGTAGTGCTTTTTCTTACTTTTTTTGAATTAGAAATATGTTTTAGTAACTCGGCAATCATGAGACAGTCGCTACTATTTCTTTCATCACTTACTTTGGTTTTTGTTTTAATAACCTTGGATCAAAATTTCAAAAAAATGAACATTGCCATATATAGAGAGAATCTACCACCACTCCCGGCTGACCACGCAGGCTTAATAATTACGATGATATAATATCAAGATATATTCTATCACAAAAAAAAACAACTCGGCATTTCCTCATATATTCGTGAAACATTTCGATAACGTAGTAACAAATAATTAGTTCTCGTGAAAAGAATATTGTGTCGATATTCGTCTGGTAGTAAACGTATGTATCTTTCTTTTTCTCTAGATTTTTTTTTTTTTAATTTACTCTACAATAAGCGATGTGATTCCTACGTTTAACTAATTTTAAATTAAATATTTTTCTATTTATTACTTAAATATAACGGTACGTTTTTTCATTAAATCTAATTAATTTTTTTTAACTATTACCTTCTAGATGTTGGAATATTATTTTATGGACACCTTAATCTTATCTCTTGTCTTGCTATATCTGCTTTACAAATTATGCACTAAAAATTTCGATTATTGGGAACGCAAAGGCGTCCCTTACATAAAACCGCAATTATTTTTCGGAAACTGTTATGACATCTTCATGTTCAGAAAATCCATCGGACACACTTTAGCTGACATGTACAACAAAATCAGCGGACCGTACTTCGGAATGTGGGTCTTTAACATCCCACATTTCGTAGCGAAAGATCCGGAATTAATAAAACATATCTTAGTGAAAGATTTTAAAAATTTCCAAGATAGGACTATCGCCTCGAACGAAGAAGCCGACGAAATAAGTGCTAACATCCTCTTCATAATGAAGAACCCGACTTGGAAGACCTTCCGGAGTAAAATGACGCCAGTTTTCACATCGGGAAAAATCAAAAGTATGATGCCATTAATAAATAAAGTCGGTGAAGATTTGGTGGCATATTTAACAAAATTATCCAATCACAGTGACTCAATAGAAGCTAAAGAAGTTTCCGCTAAATACGCTACGGATGTTATAACCAGTTGTGCTTTCGGTATCGAAGGACACTCATTTGAAAAGGAAGATGCACCTTGGAGATCTATCGGAAGAGATACGTTCGAATTCACTTTATTCAACGGTATCAGAAGCAGTTCGTATTTCTTCTTGCCGAAACTGGTAGATTTATTTAAAATCAAATTTGTACCACCTCATGTCACTCAGTTTATGATCGAAGCCTTTGTTAAAACGGTAGATTATCGTAAAAGTGAAAATTCTAGTAGGAATGATTTTATTGATATCTTGATTAAATTGCAGAAGGAAGGAGATTTTGAGGGGCACAAATTTGGTAAGTGCTCTTATTACTATTTTTTTTTAAGAAATATTAATTTTAATTTGGAAAATTTCCAGAAGGGAACCGAGTTATTGCTCAAGCTGCACAATTTTTTTTGGCTGGTTTTGAAACAACATCTTCAACAGTATCCTTTGCTCTATATGAATTGTGTTTAAATAAATCTATTCAGGAGAAAGTGATAATGGAGATCAAAACTACGCTGGAGCAGCATGGATCAGTGACTTACGAAGCTATTCAAGATATGAAATATTTACATAAAGTTGTGCAAGGTAAGTGACAAAAACAAGATCCACTAAACTTGACGTTTCACTACTAGAGCTTCTTCAGGAACAAAAAATGATTATTGGGAGACAAAAGGTTACGGTAACTCGACATGGAAACCAGGCCAGAGACGTAAACCTTTTATAGAAGGAGTTAGCGTGACCTTCTGGCACCCTCTACCCATTTTTGCCACCTACATTAGTGAGGAAATGTCGTTGTTCAATAAGATTGAAAAACTAAATTTCAATTGTACTATTAGGCAGTTTATTCTTTAAAAGTGCAACGTCTGCAATTTTCTTATCGACGCAGCAGCCTTCAATTGCTGTGAAACATATATCTGTTTGTATAAAGTTATGGTAGGTCATGTTTCAGCGTTGCCAAAGCTATAGACATTTTACAAGTACTGCGATCTCCATTTTTCTTTTAACCTTACCTTAGATTATAGAACAAACTTCTATAACAATTTTTTCTTTCTTCTAACTGCCTAAGATAGCGCGATTTAAAAGTTGGAACTACAGTAGAAGTCCGATAATCCGGCACGTTCGGGACCTGCTCGGTGCCGAACTACCGAAAATTCCGGTTCATCGGGCGGTAATTATAACAACAATTAGATCAAGATTTTGAGTAGGCTGAGGGTTTATTACAATGTTGATAATGTCCCCATCGGTTAGTTCTTGTTCAACAGGCTCATTCTCGTCGATTAGAAGCCACTCCTCTACCTCATCTTCAGGCAGGTTTTTCAAGGGATTGTCAGCACTTCTAACGACATCCAAAACTTTGGTCAGAGCGTCTTGTTGGTTTTCTTCCTCATCAGTCTGGAGAGTTAGGTCAGATGCAGGGTTTGCAGCTGGCCAAAGTTTTCTCCAGCATTTTTGGAGTGTTGTATTTTTTAGACAGTGCAATAGCATAGACGGCATCTTTTACTGTAAACTTTTTTTGGAAATCAGTCACGTCACAGTCGGCATTTAACAGGCTTTGAATAAAAGACTTTCTATAAAAGCATTTAAAATTTTGAATAACGCCTTGGTCCATGGGTTGAATCAAAGATGTTGCGTTAGGTGGGAGCAGATTAGCAACAATATTTCCAGAAACTAACTCATCTACTGGCGGGTGGGCTTTGCAATTATCCAAAAGAAGGATGGCTTTAGTATCTTCTGGTAGACCAAGGCTTTTGAAGGATTCCTTGACCTCAAGCACAAAGTGGTGAAAAAACCAGTCTTTAAAGAGGGCGGCAGTCATCCACGCATTTGATTGAGTATCGTATTGGATTGCCTGGGTTTTGCAGATTTATTACAAAAGGGGTCACTCGGTGGTTTCCCGACGCATTAGCACATAGCAAAAACGGTTAATCTGTCTTTGTTTTTTTTAACCCTTGGCTGCTTTTGCTCCTCCCCCAGCTAGTGTAGATGTTGGTAAACATCGCCAAAATAGCCCTGTTTCATCAGCATTGTAAATCTGTACAGGTGTTAAATCATTATCAGCCACGATTTTCTCAAACTCGTTTTTGTATTTTTCTGCACAGTTTTGGTTTGCTGAAAGTGTTTCTCCAGTTACATCAAGTCTTCGAATTCCATGCCGAAACCATCACTTTTACTCTCTTTACCTTTTCAACAATCATTGGCCCTGTTACCGGCTTTCCTTCAGAACGTACTGCACTAAACCATTTCAACAATACACTATCTAACTGTTCCAGTTTTGGTTTTTTTAATGTTTGTCTAGAAGCCAATTTTTCAATTGTTACCGATTGAGAAGCAAACATCATTAGTTCATCTTTTTGTTTTTTTAAGTCGTAAAAAGTTGATAAGCCAATATTAAACTTATTCATTAAAACATTTCTATTCTCGCCTTTTTCTAGCCGTTTGATGATTTCTAGTTTTTGATTGAGAGTCAGTGTTACGTGTTTCGTTTCTCTCCTTTTGAACTCGAAGACTTAGGTTTTGAAAACATGGTCACTGTACGAAAATCACTTTTTTTATAAACAGTTTCAAAAGTTACGTTTACTGCGATGTGAAAGGACACAAAACAACAACGCACAAAAAAATGGCGAAGACGCTTCGTGATTGATTAACGGAACTGTACTACACCTGAATTTGTTGTGACAGCTGAGACTAGCCGGCCGCGCTAATTGATGATCCCGAACTACCCCGAAAACTTCCGAATAGCTCTCGAGCGTTTTTATTTGCTTTAAAGACACACTTTTGGAGAAAACCAAAATTTTTACAATTTTCCCGAGCAATGCCGGACTATCGGGCATTCCGGACTGTTGGATGCCGGACTAATGGACTTCTACTGTATTTATTTTAACGCCTAAACTTCTTTAATCCTATCTACTTGTTCCTTGATATTTAAAATTATTATTAGATATAAGAATGATTTACGAATTTTATTGCCAAATTTAAAAATAATTAATTTGTTAATTATGTTAACAAATGCAATTCATACTCCTCGATAGGCAATTGACATGCTATCAATTATTAAGTAATGCAATCATAATCATGACTGGACGTATCTGATGTATGTTTTTTTAATAAAACAAGTACCAAGGTTACAATAACAAAGATGATAATAATATTTACATTCATTTATCTCTTATTAAACTAATTATAGACGCGTTTGAAATAAGATCTCGTTTTATTTTTATTTTGTTGTATTAAAGAGGTATTAAGAAAATATCCGGTCCTACCGTTCCTGGACAGGACAGCGACGATGGATTGGAAGATTCCAGGCACCGATATTACAATAGAAGCCGGCACCCCAGTCTACATTCCCATGTTTGCCTTGCACTACGACCCTAAATATTTCCCTAACCCTGATGTTTTTGATCCGGAACGATTTACCGAAGAAACTATCAATTCTAGACCGTGTTTTAGTTATATTCCATTCGGGGGAGGACCGCGAAATTGTATCGGTAAGTAATTTAATTATTATACAATTAAATTTATGATAAATATTTTTCTATTTAATTCTAGGTGAAAGGTTCGGTTTAATCGGGACTAAAGTGGCTCTGGTTTATATTCTATCGAGATTTGAAGTGGAATGCAGTAATGAAACACCAATTCCGATTGATTTTGAGCCTAAGACTTTCGCGTTAGCTTCGAAAATTGGTCTTCCAATGAAGTTTATAGATATTAAACGCAGACCCTCTTATGCAGCTTAAAGAAATATTATGTTAAAGATATATTATTGTTTAAATATATGTAATATACTGAATCAGATTATTATTAAAATAAAAATTTATAGGATTGAGTTATGTGATGGTGTAGTTTCCTCAGACTTTCGTAAAAGTTAAAAACGAAATACTTATTAGTCAATGTTCTTGATAGATTCCTTGAATCAGTTGGGACCATTCTTAAAGATATTTGAATAAATGTTTTTTTATTCCAGAAGAAAGTGTAATACAGCAATTTTATACGGTAACATTCACGTAGACTCTAGAACAAGCAGCAAATCATAATTGGCAATTCTGAATCAAAAATTCATCTTAATAATATGCAACTCATTATTGTCACTCAAAATGACACAAAAGAGATGTGCCTTACTAAACCGTTTCTCCTATCTCTCCTCGAACGTCGAGGAAAACTAATGTGTGGGACTAATTGCATGCGAAAGCTCCGGAAAGAAACATCCTCATCTTAGACGGACACGGCATCGTCGTTTGAACTTCTCGTGTCAGCTGAAGCTAACGATATCTCTCTGATCTGCTTACCTCCTCATACGACTCACGTTCTTCAGCCTCTTGACAGATCATTTTTTCCCTACACTCAAAGCTCATTTTAGAGCTACTGCAAAAACTTGAGCTCAGTAGCACATCGGGAGAAGACTGACTCGATATCAATTTGGAAAATTGCTTAAAACTCCTTGCTGAAACGGGACTGAAAGTTTTTCTGCAATCGGAATTTATCCATTCGACGCGAACGCACTCCCTGATCATTTTTTTGCTGTGTCAGATGCAATGGAGGTGGAAGACGCGTCGTATACCGATGAAGAAGCTCTGCTCGCAAGCCAAGTCAAACAAATCTAAAAACAAAATCACAGCAAGTACTCAATATGACCACCGCCAACTTCAATGCATTTATTTAACCTTGTTTGGAGCTGGTCAATCGTTGCTCGTTCAATCATTTGAACTTCAATTTGGTCAAATGTTCTTCGCATCCTATCCTCTAGTTCTTGCCTGGAGTTAACTGACGTTGCATAGACCTCTTTTTTATGTAACTCCATAAAAAAAAGTTAACTGGAGTTAAATCCGGAGATCTAGCAGGCCAAAGACATGGTCCATTTGGATCAATCCACCTATCCTTAAATAGCTGGGTCAACTCTTGATATACAGCATGAGTAGAGTGGGCTGGAGCTCCATCCAGTTGAAACCAATAATAGTTTTTCTATGGCATGTCATTGACTATATTTGCCACAAATTCCCTAATGATTCGCAACTATCTTTCGGACGTTAGCCTTTCATCATAAATATGATAAAATACCCTTCCCCACCCTATTATGGCGAATACATTAAAACTAAATTGATATTGAAAATGGCTTCATCATGGATTCATCCAACCATAAAATCTTAACCGGATCTTCCTGTTAACGAATAGTTAGCCACTCACAAAAAACAATTCTTCTCTAAGCGTCTCCATTTCACAGTTCGTGGACTTTCCTTTGTGCATATGGGTGCGATTCGTTCTTAATTCGTCATACTAATATCTAAATCCACCTCTGCTTTACGTATCGAAGCATGGGGATGAGCTGTGAAATATTAATTTCGTTGTTTTCTTCACCTGTTACTGGCTTAGTACAATTTCTTTTTGTGTTCATATTCCAATGTCGCAAAAAATGTGTTTCAATTTTTGCAAATTTGACAGACAGAGAAAGACAATTTTTTCTTTCTTCAGAAAAGGCGAAAATATACAGGGTGTTTCGTTTGAAAAAAAATGAGTTTCTTGCATTTGAAATGTGTATAATTGTAAATTAATTAGAGAACACCCTGTGTAATATTATTGCTAAACCTGGTGATATTCGAATAGGACAATACTTTGAGTATCTCTGGAACAAATTTCAATTGTTTATCTTTTTTCACGTCTCAGATAAAGAACTTTTAAAATTTACGATCAAGTGCCCTAAAAAACAGTTGAATATCTCCCAAACGGTTGACTTTGACATAATCCAACCCGGTATCTCTGTTCTTCTATTTAAATAAGCAATTCAAATCTCGAATAAAATACAGGGTGTCACATTAAAATAACAAAGATGCACGACTTTAAAAATATTTTAATTTGAGAGATTGCGGTCAATTATGTGAGAAGGCAAAACTTCGCGTTGTGAGCACAAAAACTTCTAATGTGCTAGTTACATGAAACACCATTAATAATTGTCTTTTCTATAGGATTGAGGAATATGTTGTTGAGGAGGATGGGACACTTAATGCAGTGGAAAACATGGAGCAAGAAAACAGTCAAGAGAGCGAAACAAACGACATTTTAGCTGATGTTTCGGAGGATATTCGGCCAACAAGAAGCAGCACTCCATGCAGTAGTACCAGCAAGCAGCATAGTCAGGCTCGAAAACGAAAGAACAGCAATGATCTTGAAACTATAATGTCGAAATACCTAACAAATAAAATTGCAAAATATCAAGAACCTGCAGATAGATTTTGTACACTTGACATTTGAAGTGACCCCAAAAGAAAAAAATCTAATGGCGAGAGATCTGGCGAACGTGCTGGCCATTCAGTTGCTCCTCTACGTCCGATCCAACGTTCCGGAAAAATTTCATTCAAATAATCGCGGACATTATGGGCAAAATTGAGAGCTCCATCTTGTTGAAACCAAAAATGTGCATTAGGGTGATCACCTATGTTTGCATTTGGAAAGAGGGTCGCAAGTGCTGGAACAACCTCATTTCGCAATAAATTTAAGTAGGCGTTGCCAGTTAAATTTCCTCTTATAAAAAATGGTCCTATGATGTTGTTTCCAACAAGACCAGCCCAGATATTCACCTTTTGAGGACGCTGTGTACGGACTTCTTCAATCCAATGCTGATTTTCAATTGAGCAGTAGCGACAATTATGTCTGTTCACAGTGCCGTTGAGACAAAACGTTGCTTCATCTGAAAAAATGATGTGATCTAAAACATTAGGCTGCTGCTCGATCAATTCCGTCATTGTTTCGCAAAAATGTAGTCTACGATCTGGATCATCTTCAGCTAACTCATGGACGGGATACATTTTATAGGCTTTCATTCTTGCTGATTTAAGAATCTTATGAGCAGATTTTTGAGAGATCTCATGAATTTGACCTAATTCTGTTGTTGTGGACACGTGATGATGATTTTCTTCCACTGTAAGTAACACATTCAAACTATACATCATTCACTTTAAGAGTGCAGCGTTAGAAAAGATAGGACCTTATTTCGCGGCTTGTGATTGGTGAATTATCGAGGCATGTACACACTATGTAAAATACTGTTCTTGGACGTATAAAATTTGAGGTTACGTCAAATTTGTTTATGCTGATTTGTTCGTAAATATTTGCTGTATTTGTATTTCCTTACGTTTTTCTTTGTATTTTCAAATTTTGCAAGTATCTTACATTAAAAGCAAATTTCTTTTCAGTATTACTTACAAATTCAAGGTATCTATTATTATCCGTATTCATGTAATATTATTGGTCGCGTTCATCAGACTGAGCCGCTCTGTAACAGTTACCGATTTTTCTGATGAACGGCTACGCTATCTACTACTACGTCATCGCTACATCGAACGCTTCCAAGAATTTATATGTAGCGGTCGCCATTTTTTCGAGCGCAATTTTCTTACGCTCCCAAGATCGAGCGGTGAGCAGTATTCGTTTAGCAGTTGTTAGATAGTGGTTTAAATATGGCGGACAGAGAACGCGTAATTGTTCATCAGAATGCGATGACGTCAGGAACTGTTGTAGATGTAGCGGAGCGGTAACTGTTACCGAGCGGCTCAGTCTGATGAACGCGACCATGATGACATACTGACGTTATTTTACTATGGCTGAATCCACTTGAAGGATCCTCAAAAAATCCTTCAGGAAAACATATAAGTAGTAGGCAGAGGTAAATGGCATATAATTTATATTTGCAACAGAAGCAGAACAATTCAGTCAGTTTCTATTACATTGACTGCGAAACAACTTGGACTTGGAAAGAGAACAGTATAGAATATTGTGAACGATATAAGATACCGCAGATGTGTCTGATTCACCTTCAAAGAAATGTATACGTCATACAACCTATGATAATTTGGATGAAGGCCAGCGGTCAGCAATCGGAAGACAAGTGCATTCCTTTTCCTTGAAAAATGAGTTACGTGTACAAAAATATTGAGCGTAAATATATTTGAATTAACGTTAGCATGATGTAATTAGTGTTTGTAGGTTGTTAATGCAGATGATAATTTGCCAGACTTTAAGCGAACAACATTATGCAAAATTCTCAAAAAATAAGGATTTATGTGGGTGAAACGCAACCGAGAAAGTGTGCTAATGGAGCGACAAGATATTGTTTTACAGAGACATCTTGGAAAAAGAAAGCGTTAGTAGAATGGCTTAATTTAAAAGGAATTGTTGTTGATAATTCTTTATTAAACGTTAAATTACTGGAACTTACTAAAAAATATATTACTGATAATCCTATTACATACATTATTGACAAAATAGTAGCAGAAAGTGTTCGCACAATATTACGATTGGCTCCATATCATTGTAATTTGAATCCCATCGAATTAATATGAGCTCAAGCTAAGCATCATGTTGCTAATAATAGAACTTTTAAGTTAGCGGAAGTAAAAACTTTATTATTGGACGGAGTTAATCATGTCACTGCTGAAGTCTGGACTAATTGCATCAAACATTCTATCGCAGAAGAAAATACGATGTATGATTTCGATTTTTGCATATTATATCATATAAATATTTAAAAATATATCTTTTTATGTACAATAAACTTGAAAAATACATTGTCTATACAATTATTGCGTTTCTATACTGAAATATTAATAAACATAACAGTCATACACCTTATATACAATTTCAATACATAGTCTGAATAATATATTTTACAAACATATAAGTTTTACGTTTTAAAAATCAATCTTATCATAAATTGCATGTAAGAAGCTGTGAAAAAGTTTAACAAAACTTAATAAAGTAGAAATGTATTGATTCATAATGTTATATAGACATTATTAGCTAAAATATACATACGTTGTAATATATTTGTATATTTACCGCATTTGAAGGTTAACCTACGTCAAGTCGATTTTGAATTGAGCGGTATATTTAAATTCTCTAGTGTAAAACCAACGCCGATTGTGGCGCCAACTATTGCACTCTTAAGTTGAATGGAGTATAGTTTCTTCATCTGTTATTGCTGTTAATGGACGTCCCCTTCTAGGTAAATCCTTCACCTGACGAAAGACTTCAAACTTTTGAATTGTTCGGCATAGGTACCGTACTTTGACTAATGTGACGATCCGGATAAACAGTATTAAACAAAATACAAACCTCTTCAAAAGAACGTTGACGATCACCGTACCCGCGCATCATTAATATCTCAATTCGTTCTGATTCAGTAAGTTTTACTGCCATTTTCAAATGTGTCAATGTCTAAAATAAGTAAATTTATAGCGATGTAAAAGTTAAAACGCTTTTAAAATTGTCAAATGTGACGGCAAAAAGAATGCAAACACTAAACAACAACTTTTTTCAAAGGTACCTTGTTTTTTCTGTATTAGGACACTTTTTTAATTTTTTAACTGTTTTCTTGTGAATAAAAATAAACATCTTAATACTTCCTGAACGTAGTTTTTTATTTTGCATTCAAAAGTGTTAAAAAATCTGGGCGTTCCGTAAAAAAAAAGTTGGACGAATTGCCGATTAAACCGGAAGTGAAAAAAATATAAACTGTATTGTATAAAATGCATTTATATTAACTATACCCCCTTACCAAATTTCAGAAATCATAATTTTCAAATAAAGTTATTCCACCGTTCCGGGACTTTTTACTAACGCTGTATATGTCAATAAATTTGTTAAAAAACAATATAATGTTATTTATGAGACTGAAAAATGAAAAAAAAATTCGACATATAATCAATAATTTATACTAAATATGATAGTATAATTCATTTTTTCTTCCTGATCCATCTCTCCTCGATTTTTTTGTTTACCTTCAAAGGTGTCATATGATGCCAAATGTTAATATAAATGGATCTTGTTATATATGATTCTTTTCACAAGAAATAAACTTAAACTTACACGGAATAGTTTTTTTCCTTTTCGAGAAATCTCGACTGTAGATGGAAAAATAAAAAAAGTGATCCATCTCTCCTGGACTTACCCTACTTCTGACAGATCTGAAGCAATGAAAACAAAAATTATTAATAAAAGAAAATAACTGTGTATCGTGATGTTGCCGAGGTAACGATATATTTACAATGTTAAGAATATAAGGAAAACTAGAACAAAAAAAATTTAAATTCAAGTTCCATGCAAATTTTAACTTTTCGATTTTTCTGTAGTGCTTTTTCTTACTATTTCTGAATTAGAAATATGTTAGCAACTCTGCAACCGTGAAACAGTCGCTGCTCTTTCCTTTCATCACTTATTTTTGTAATTTTTTTTAATAACCTTGGATCAAAACTACAAAAAAATGATTGTTGCCATTTATAGAGAGAATTTACCACCACTCCCAGCTGACTACGCAGACTTAATAATTATGATGATATAATATCAAGATATATTCTATCACAAAAAACAACTTGTTATTTTCTTCATATTATATTTATGAAATTTATTCAGCTAACGTAGTAACAAATAATTAGTTCTCGTGAAAAGAATATTGTGTCGATATTCGTCTGGTAGTAAACGTACGTATCTTTCTTTTTCTCTAGATTCTTTTTTTAATTTACTCACTTTGTTTTTGTTTTTGATACAATAAGCGATGTGATTCCTACGTTCAACTAAATTTAAATTAAATATTTTTCTATTTATTACTTTAATATAACGGTACGTTTTTTCATTAAATCTAATTAATTTTCTTTAACTATTACCTTCTAGATGTTGGAAAAATATTTTATGGACACCTTAATCTTATCTCTTGTCTTGCTATATCTGCTTTACAAATTATGCACTAAAAATTTCGATTATTGGGAACGCAAAGGCGTCCCTTACATAAAACCGCAATTATTTTTCGGAAACTGTTATGACATGTTCATGTTCAAAAAATCCATCGGACACACTTTAGCTGACATGTACAACAAAATCAGCGGACCATACTTCGGAATGTGGGTCTTTAACATCCCACATTTCGTAGCGAAAGATCCGGAATTAATAAAACACATCTTAGTGAAAGATTTTAAAAATTTCCAAGATAGGACTATCGCCTCGAACGAACAAGCCGACGAAATAAGTGCTAACGCCCTCTTCATAATGAAGAACCCGACTTGGAAGATCTTCCGGAGTAAAATGACGCCAGTTTTCACATCTGGAAAAATCAAAAGTATGATGCCATTAATAAATAAAGTCGGTGAAGATTTGGTGGCATATTTAACAAAATTATCCAATCAGAGTGACTCAATAGAAGCTAAAGAAATTGCCTCTAAATATGCTACGGATGTTATGACCAGTTGTGCTTTTGGTATCGAAGGATGCGCGTTTGAAAAGGAGCATGCAGCTTGGAGATCCATGGGAAGAGATATGTTCGCATTCACTTTAATCAACGGTATCAGAAGTACTTCGTATTTTTTCTTGCCGAAACTGGTAGATTTATTTAAAATGAAATTTATACCACCTAATGTCAGCCAGTTTATGATCGAAGCCTTTGTTAAAACGGTAGATCATCGGAAAAGTGAAAATTTTAGTAGGAATGATTTGATTGATATCTTGATTAAATTGCAGGAGGAAGAAGATTTTGAGGGGCACAAATTTGGTAAGTGCCCCTATTATTATTATTTTTGAAGACATATGTATAAATATTAATTTGGAAAATTTGCAGAAGGGAACCGAGTTATTGCTCAAGCTGCACAATTTTTTTTGGCTGGTTTTGACACTACATCTTCCACAATATCCAATGCTCTGTATGAATTGTGTTTAAATAAATCTATTCAGGAGAAAGTGGTAATGGAGATCAAAACTACGCTGGAACAGCATGGATCACTTACTTACGAAGCAATTCAAGATATGAAATATTTACATAAAGTGGTGCAAGGTAATATATGCAAAATTTTCTCTTCCTTTCTAATATTTCTATATTTACTAGATTCAAAAATGAAAGAAACTAATAAACTTCATAAAAAACAATTTTTGCTAAGAAAGATAAATTAAATAAGATCTCGTTTTTTTTTCTATTAAAGAAACATTAAGAAAATATCCGGCCTTACCATTCCTCGACAGAACAACGCTGATGGATTGGAAGATTCCAGGCACGGATATTACAATAGAAGCCGGTACACCAGTCTACATTCCCCTGTTTGCCCTGCACCACGACCCTAAATACTTCCCTAACCCTGATGTTTTTGATCCGGAGCGATTTACTGACGAAACTATCAATTCTAGACCATATTTTAGCTACATGCCATTCGGAGAGGGACCACGAAGTTGTATAGGTAAGTAATAAATTTAATTGTTGTCACGATTAAATTTACTACAAATATTTTTCTATTAAATTTTAGGCGAAAGGTTCGGTTTAATCACGACTAAATTGGCTCTAGTTCACGTTCTCTCAAGATTTGAAGTGGAATGTAATAATGAAACACCAATTCCAATCGATTTCGAGCCCAAATCTTTCACGTTAAATTCGAAAATTGGTCTTCCAATGAGGTTTATAAATATTAAACAAAAACCTTCTTATGCTGCTTAAAGAAATGTTACGTTAAGATATGTCACTCCTTAGAGATATTGTTATATACTGAATCAAATTATTGTTAAAATAAAAAGTTGTGGAAAGTACTGCAGAGGTTATTTACTTTTTATTTCTGAGGTTATGGCTGTAGTTTCCTTAGACTCTCGTAAGAGTTAAAAATGTAATACTTATTTGGCAATATTGTTAATAAATTTCTTGAATCGGTTAGGACTATCCTTAAATATATTTGAATAAATGTTTTTATTCCAGAAGAAAGTCTAATGCAGCAATTTTATACGGTAACATTTATATAGACACTGGATGCTATCCAAGTGCCCCCTTCGAAGCTTTTCCTGTTCAATAAAATATAGATTCTTTGATAAAAAGTCAGAGAACCTATCAAAAATTCAATTTTAGAAAAACATGTTTTTGAACATAAATTCGACAAATTTAGTCTCTAATTTCAACACTTGAAGAAGAGTAGTAAGTAGAAAAATAACGTTTTATTACCTTAAATTAAATACAAGGGTTCAGTCATACAGAAACCTTTGGAAAGCTTCCATCTCCTTAACAATGAAAAATCCTCTATTGCTTACTTCTTCTGGAGGTTCTATTTTTCTTTCAATATATTTTTCTCATCCGGGGGGGCTGAGCCATTTCCATTTCCTTTCTGTGCTCTTTTCCATTGCACTAACGGAGAACCTCCCGTTGTGTACGCCCGTGTTATTTTTTCCTGGAAAATAATTACCATCATAGATTACTATAACATGATCTCCGAGTTTCCAATCTCTGAGCCTTTTTTAGATTTTAGTCGTTTATTTGGGTTTGTGTGGGCCTGGTCTAATGTAGCTTTCACAGTCTCTTTCCTCTTTATTTTCTTCTTAACTTCTTCTTCTCGTTTCTGATCTCTTTACGTTTTTCCTCCATTTTTTTTCTTCAATTTTTCTTTTTTCCTTCTATAATATTCTTTCCAGGCTTGGGAGGTGATTACAGATGGAACTTTCTCGTTTTTCTGTCTTTTTGAGCTTTTTTCTGCATTCAAGTCTCTAGGCCATAATATAATACGTTTCAACTGTGATGGAATATTTAATTTTCCTACTAATTCAGGTTTCTCTGGGGTTTCATAATTTTCATTTGCAACATTTTTATTATTTTAATCTGCTATCCCCTGGTTATGGTTTTCATTATTTATCATGTTCTCTTTATCACCAATCTCCTCTCTACTCAATGCATCTTCACTTATATTATTCTTCTCCTCGTTTGGTATTTGTCTTAGGTACACTTTTGTCCTCTTTAGAAGCTCTTTTCTCTTCTGCAAAGGTAAGGAAGGACCTTACCCAAAAGTTTGGTTCGAGGAGCCTTATGTAGCCTTATTTTGGCTTTAACGGTTGTCTGCTGTATCAGTTGTGTTTTAAAGGCTCCATTAAAGAAATAATTGAAAAAAAGAACTGAAAATAATCTTGTCCATAAATTCGACGGGCGATGTCGAATTTAGAATCAATCATTTTTAACCAAAATTCAACAAGAATACGTTAGAAAAGTTTGTTAAGAACTATCTAAAATAGAAAGTTGGAAAGAATTGCATTGGGGCGCTAACAGCACACTGTAGACCTTAGCTCTAATTGCCACTTACCTTATAAGAAATTGGCGCTCTGAACGGAGATGCACGCGCGCATTTGGAATTAGTGACAGTGATACCAACTGCTGAATTTCATGGAATATCAAAGATGTCACCACCATCCAAGAATTTGAAATATAAGAGGTAGTTTTGCTTATTTTTATCGAAAGTTTGAAAAAGTGTCGAATTTATGGTCAGTGTCTGAATTATGTACACTTACCTTATGACAGTTGTAGAAGTGCAAAATCATTTTTTTCTTATAACTATGAGTGTCGTACACATCAAAAAAATCCTCGTTACCTCTCATATTGTAATGTAAGCAATTTCTACCAATTCGCACACTGTGACGTCAAACTATAAGAGCTACTATTTTTACCGTTTTTCACTTTCTAAACTGTCAACATGTTCGTGTTAGCTGTCAAATTATCAATGCACCAACTTATACTTATCAAGCTATACGTGAGAGTGAAGGTATAAAACCAGTTACTCTTCTACAATTTTAAATCTCGTAACCTTGAAGATAATAAAACATTTCTGACAGCTGTCAAATAATTACGAGTTTTTCTGAAAGCTGTCAAACTAAAACAAATACTTCTGACAGATCTGAAGCAATGAAAACAAAACTTATAGATAAAAGAAAATGACTGTGTCCTGATGTTGCCGAGGTAATGACATATTTCGAATTTTAGGAATGTAAGGAAAACCAGGACAAAAAGAATTTTAAGTTCAAGTTCGATGCAAATTTTAACTTTTCGATTTTTTCGTGGTGCTTTTTCTTACTTTTCCTGAATTAGAAATATGTCGAAAACTCGGCAACCAGCTGCCAGTTCCTACAGTAAATTCCTTTTATCGCTTGTTTTTATATTTTTTTAGAAAGTCTTCGATAAAAACTTCTCCGTTCCAGATATAGAGAGAATTCCCCACTGACCTCCTCATAACCTTAATAATTATGATGATATAATATCAAGATTATATTCTGTCATTTCTTTATATATGTGTGAAACGTATTCAGATAACGTATTAATAAATAATTAGTTCTCGTGAAAAGAATATTGTGCAATATTCGTCTGGTAGTAAACGTATGTATCTTTCTTTTTCTCTAGATTTTTTTTTTAATTTACTCAATCTAATGTATTTCTTTTTAACTATTACCTTCTAGATGTTGGAATTTTATTATATGGATACCTTAATCTTATGTCTTGTCTTGGTATTACTACTTTACAAATTAGTCACAAGAAATTTCGATTATTGGGAACGCAAAGGCGTCCCTTACATAAAACCGCAATTATTTTTCGGAAACTGTTATGACATCTTTATGTTCAGAAAAACCATCGGACATACTTTAGCTGACATGTACAACAAAATCAGCGGACCATACTTCGGAATGTGGGTATTTAACATCCCACATTTTGTAGCGAAAGATCCGGAATTAATAAAACATATCTTAGTGAAAGATTTTAAATATTTCCAAGATAGAACTGTCGCCTCAAACGAACAAGCCGACGAATTAGTCGCTAACCTCCTCTTCACAATGAAGAATCCGACTTGGAAAACCTTGCGGAGTAAAATGACGCCAGTTTTCACATCGGGAAAAATCAAAAGTATGATGCCATTAATAAATAAAGTCGGTAAAGATTTGGTGGCATATTTAACAAAATTATCCAATAAGAGCGACTCAATAGAAGCTAAAGAAGTTTCCGCTAAATACGCTACAGATGTTATGACCAGTTGTGGTTTTGGTATCGAAGGACACTCGTTTGAAAAGGAAGATGCACCTTGGAGATCCGTCGGAAGAGATTTGTTCGAATTCACTTTAACCAACGGTATCAGAAGCACTTCGTATTTCTTCCTGCCGAAACTGGTAGATTTATTTAAAATCAAATTTATACCACCTCATGTCAGCCAATTTTTGATCGATGCCTTTGTAAAAACGTTAGATCATCGTAAAAGTGAACATTCGAGTAGGAATGATTTGATTGATATCTTGATTAAATTGCAGGAGGAAGAAGATTTTGATGGGCACAAATTTGGTAAGTGACATTATTATTTTTTTTTTAAAGAAATATTAATATTAATTTGGAAAATTTGCAGAGGGGATCCGAGTTATTGCTCAAGCTGCACAATTTTTTTTGGCTGGTTTTGACACTACATCTTCCACAATATCCAATGCTCTATATGAATTATGTTTAAATAAATCTATGCAGGAGAAAGTGGTAATAGAGATCAAAACTACGCTGGAACAGCATGGATCACTTACTTACGAAGCAATTCAAGATATGAAATATTTACATAAAGTGGTGCAAGGTAAGATATGTAAAATTTTCCCTTCTTCAATTTTTTAAGAAGAGATTTTTTCTCAAAACTTAAATATCCTGTAGCTCAAAATTTAAGAGGTTTAGGACATAGATTTATTTGAACTTTTCTTCTTAAAATCACGTAAGGATTGACACCCTTAAGGATCAGCATCTTATTCTGAAACACCCTCTATAGGTATTATTTGTGTTCTTTTTAAGTATTACTAGGGAATATTCCACTTTTTATTGTGTTGTTAACTAATTCTTTCAGTATCGGTACTAGATAATTTCTGTTTTGTTTGATTATTTTTGAAGTTATTTAGTTCTGGATGTTATCTGATTCATTGTTAGGTTCTTACCTATGTTGGTAAAATATTTATTTATCTCTTGAGTTATTTCATACGTATTCGTTGTTACTGTGGTATTTTGTCTTTCTATTTCATGTATTTGTTTATCTTTTGTATTATTATGGTTCAATTCTTGAGTTAGCAATTTCCATGTTTTTATTGGTTCATTTCTATATTTTTCAAATTTTCTTTGCATAATAATTGTTTTTTGCTTTATTTAATGCTTGTAATGTTTGTTTCTTTGCTTCATCGTATGTTTGTCCATAATTTTCATTTTGTGGATTTGCTCTAACATAATTTCATTTATCCATGGGCATTCTTCTCTTCTTTTAATTTTTCTGGTTTTTTTTTGTTTTTTTTTATCAATTATTTGTTGCAGGAAAGTCGAAAGTTGTTCAAAGGTATTTATATCAGTCTGTTTGATATTTGATATTGTATGTTTTATGTTTTTGTAGTTTATTTTAGTTTTCTTGTAGTATTTGTATTTATGCGTTTATTCTCCTTTTGGGATTGTTGCTTTTACTGCAAAGTGATCTGATAAGTCTGTTGATATTAATTCTACCTTGGTTCTATCCAGACTGTTTGTGATGACATGATTCAATATACTATGGTAATTTGTAATATTTTTCACTGGATAATACTTTTTTGTTCTTTTATTTAATATGTTATATTTGTATTCTTTGAATATGTTCTCATAATTTTTTACTGTATTGTTGCTGTCCATTATATTTATGTTAAAGACATACTTTATTTTTTTCTTTTTCCTCAATTCTCTGGCATCATAAAATAGCGTACTTGTCATTTTTGTTAATTGTTCGTTTATATAGATTTCGTTGTAGTTAGCATCCCTTTCCTGTGATTAAACCTATAGTTTTTCGTTGTTTTAATATTTCGGCTTTTATATCCATTGTCTTCAGTTCCACAATTTATTATTGAGCTGTTTTCTTTGTTAGCGTATTTCCGGTCACATCTTTTTATTGTATTTTCCGTGTTTATGTTTATTTTCTTCATGATTTTATGTACTATTTCTTCAATTTTTGTTTATAAAGAAAAATTAAATAAGATCTCGTTTTTTTTTTCTATTAAAGAAACATTAAGAAAATATCCGGTCTTACCGTTCCTCGACAGAACAACGCTGATGGATTGGAAGATTCCAGGCACGGATATTACAATAGAAGCCGGTACACCAGTCTACATTCCCCTGTTTGCCCTGCACCACGACCCCAAATACTTCCCTAACCCTGATGTTTTTGATCCGGAGCGATTTACTGAAGAAACTATCAATTCTAGACCATATTTTAGCTACATGCCATTCGGAGAAGGACCACGAAGTTGTATAGGTAAGTAATAAATTTAATTGTTGTCACGATTAAATTTACTACAAATATTTTTCTATTAAATTTTAGGCGAAAGGTTCGGTTTAATCACGACTAAATTGGCTCTAGTTCACGTTCTCTCAAGATTTGAAGTGGAATGTAATAATGAAACACCAATTCCAATTGATTTCGAGCCCAAATCTTTCACGTTAAATTCGAAAATTGGTCTTCCAATGAGGTTTATAAATATTAAACAAAAACCTTCTTATGCTGCTTAAAGAAATGTTACGTTAAGATATGTCACTCCTTAGAGATATTGTTATATACTGAATCAAATTATTGTTAAAATAAAAAGTTGTGGAAAGTACTGCAGAGGTTATTTACTTTTTATTTCTGAGGTTATCTCTTCCGACGGATCTCCAAGGTGCATCTTCCTGTAGTTTTCTTAGACTCTCGTAAGAGTTAAAAATGAAATACTTATTTGTCAATATTGTTAATAAATTTCTTGAATTCGTTGGGACTATCCTTAAATATATTTGAATAAATGTTTTTATTCCAGAAGAAAGTCTAATGCAGCAATTTTATACGGTAACATTTATATAGACTCTGGATGCTATCCAAGTGCCCCCTTCGAAGCTTTTCCTCTTCAGTAAAATATAGATTCTTTGATAAAAAGTCAGAGAACCTATCAAAAATTCAATTTTAGAAAAACATGTTTTTGAACATAAATTCGACAAATTTGGTCTCTAATTTCAACACCTGAAGAAGAGTAGTAAGTAGAAAAATAACGTTTTATTACCTTAAATTAAATGCAAGGGTTCAGTCATACAGAAACCTTTGGAAAGCTTCCATCTCCTTAACAATGAAAAATCCTCTATTGCTTACTTCTTCTGGAGGTTCTATTTTTCTTACAATATATTTTTCTCATCCGGGGGGGCTGAGCCATTTCCATTTCCTTTCTGTGCTCTTTTCCATTGCACTAACGGAGAACCTTCCGTTGTGTACGCCCGTGTTATTTTTTCCTGGAAAATAATTACCATCATAGATTACTATAACATGATCTCCGGGTTTCCAATCTCTGAGCCTTTTTTAAATTTTAGTCGTTTATTTGGGTTTGTGTGGGCCTGGTCTAATGTAGCTTTCACAGTCTCTTTCCTCTTTATTTTCTTCTTAGCTTCTTCTTCTCGTTTCTGATCTCTCCTACGTTTTTCCTCCATTTTTTTTCTTCAATTGTTCTTTTTTCCTTCTATAATATTCTTTCCAGGCTTGGGAGGTGATTACAGATGGAACTTTCTCGTTTTTCTGTCTTTTTGAGCTTTTTTGGGCATTCTAGTTTGAAGGCCATAATATAACACGTTTCAACTGTGATGGAATATTTAATTTTCCTACTAATTCAGGTTTCTCTGGGGTTTCATAATTTTCATTTGCAACATTTTTATTATTTTAATCTGCTATCCCCTGGTTATGGTTTTCATTTTTTATCATGTTCTCTTTATCAGCAATCTTCTCTCTACTCAATGCATCTTCACGTATATTATTCTTCTCCTCGTTTGGTATTTGTCTTAGGTACACTTTTGTCCTCTTTAGCAGCTCTTTTCTCTTCTGCAAAGGTAAGGAAGGACCTTACGCAAAAGGTTGGTTCGAGGAGCCTTATGTAGCCTTATTTTGGCTTTAACGGTTGTCTGCTGTATCAGTTGTGTTTTAAAAGCTCCATTAAAGAAATAATTGGAAAAAAAGAACTGAAAATAATCTTGTCCATAAATTCGACAGGCGATGTCGAATTTAGAATCAATCATTTTTAACCAAAATTCAACAAGAATACGTTAGAAAAGTTTGTTAAGAACTATCTAAAATAGAAAGTTGGAAAGAATTGCATTGGGCGCTCACAGCACAGTGTAGACCTTAGTTCTAATTGCCACTTACCTTATAAGAAATTGGCGCTCTGAACGGAGATGCACGCGCGCATTTGGAATTAGTGACAGTGGTACCAACTGCTGAATTTCATGGAATATCAAAGATGTTACCACCATTCAAGAATTTGAAATATAAGAGGTAGTTTTCTTATTTTTATCAAAAGTCTGAAAAAGTGTCGAATTTATGGTCAGTGTCTGAATTATGTACACTTACCTTATGACAGTTGTAGAACTGTAAAATCAGTTTTTTTAAATAACTATGAGTGTCGTACACATCAAAAAAATCCTCGTCCTCTCATAATGTAATGTAAGCAATTTGTTATAGTTTTTCTAAAACCTGTCGAAGTTTAAAAGCATGTAGTTTCTTACCGTTTTAGCCAGAATAACCGTTAAAATACTTCTGACAGACGTCAAACTATAAGAGCTACTTTTTTTACCATTTTTTTTACTTTTTAAACTGTCAATGTGTTCGCATTAGCTGTCAAATTATCAATACACCAACTTATACTTATCAAGCTATACGTGAGAGTGAAGGTATAAAACCAGTTACTTTTCTATAATTTTAAATGTCATAACTTTGAAGATAACAAAACATTTCTGACAGTTGTCAAATAATTATGAGTTTCTCTGAAAGCTTACAGTTGAATATAAAAAATAATAAAACCCAACTTCACTTGAATGTGTATTTAATTGAATGGCCATTTCGTTACATGCTGCGTAACATCTTCAGCATGACTAACTTAAACCAAAACATTTCTTTTCTTAAATATACGGTACATATTTCAGTGGGTATCTGTGTTGTGTAATACTATATGAGGGTGTAGAAAATATATGTATAAGTACGTTCGAACACACACGGCGGTTCGTAAAGTATCCTAAATAACACTTAAGAGAATGCTGTTTTGAATAAGAGGTGACAGGTCATTATTCATTAACACATTTCTGTATTTTTGCATATGTATTGCCTCCAACATGTCTAAATTATAACTAGAACTATTTTTTAATAATGTAGCATTATGATTTTTGTGGCCGGTGTCAAAGTAATGTCTGGCGATCGCGGATTTCTCCATGTCCCTGTTTTTCAAATGATTGCGGTGCTCCCTAAATCTTATTTCTAGGTTCCTTTGTGTTTGGCCGATGTAAACCTTATCACAGGATGTACATTCAATTTTATAAATTCCGGATTTCTTCGTTCTTGGTATCATATTAATATTTTTGTTTAAGATATTCTTTAATGAATTATTGTTGGAAAAGACAGGAGTTAATTTGCACTGTTTCAATAATTTTGAAAATTTTAAATGCCAAGACGGGTGATAAGTTAATTTAACATACTTGGTTTCTTGTGTTTGCCGAATCGGATTCAAATTTGTAATAATTTTGAGGTGATTACTTTTAAATTTTTTGTACATCTTGTTAATGTACGGTTTACTGTAGCCATTCACTGAACCTATTTGGTAAATGTAATCGAGTTCCTTTTCAAAGTTTTCTTTCGATAAAGGAATTTTAAATAATCTGTTAAATAAGCTATTGAAAGCGGAATTTTTATATTTATAATATGTGCTTGACGATTCTTGGATATAGTTGTTAGTGTGGGTGTCCTTTCTATAGATATCGAAAACGAATTGTCCTTTATTGTTGGTAATTAAGAGATCTAAAAATGGTAGTGATTTATTTACTTCAAGTTCATACGTGAAATTGATAGAGGAGTATTTGTTATTTATTAGCTGGAGGAAGCTCTCTAAATCAAAGTCTTTTTCAACAACAGCGAATATGTCGTCCACATATCTATGCCAAATTTTGGGAAAGTTCGTTGATGATGTTTGTATCTCTTGTTCGAGGGTGTTCAGGAACAAATTTGCTAGGAAAGGAGAAAGAGGATTTCCCATTGCAGTACCGAATGTTTGGCGATAATATTTATTATTGAAGAGAAACGCGTTTTGATCCATGCATAATTTCGTTAAGGAGATGTATTCTTTGACTACTGTTGCGGGGACTGAGTGAGAGATTAAAAAGGTTTCTAACATATTTAAGATTTGATTGATTGGAACGCTAGGGAATAATGCAACCACATCAAACGATACTAATTTATCTTCGGTATCTATAGTGGCTTTTTCTAGTTTCTCGACAAGATCCAGGGAGCTTTTTAATGAGTTGTTGTTTGACAATTCAAATTGGGAAAATTGCTGTGACAGCCATTTTGCCAACTTGTACGTCGGGGCATTAATATTCGAAACAATAGGTCGGTATGTGTTGCCTTCTTTATGAATCTTCGGTAAGCAGTATAATTTAGAAATGTTGGGGTTTTTTACGTGTAATTTATGTTTTAGTGTTTTATCTATTAAATTGCTGCATGATTTGATTGTCTGATTGAAACTTCGAACGTATTTATTTAATGGATTAGAATCTAAACAAACATAAGGGCCGGATTTTAATAATTGATCGACAGAGTTAACATAATTATGTCTATCTAAAATTACCAAAGCATTACCTTTATCTGCTTTTGTATATATACAGTCTTTTTCTCTCAGTTTTTGGATGATGTGCTTATCACTATAGTCACTATTAACACTTTTGTAGCACTTTTTGTAGTGTTTATCCTTTTCTTTTCTTAAAATAGTGGCGGCTTGGTGTTTGAAGAGGGCTTGATCGCTTGAGTTCAGTTTGATAGATGCTATGTGGACGTCATTCAGGATCTCTTCTATTGGTAATTTTTCTTCATAAATACTGTGTTTTAAACCTTTTTGTAACAGTTTTGTTTCTTCTTCCGTGAATTCTATCGAAGATTTGTTGATAATCCAGGTTTCGTTCAATATGGATGGGTTAGACTGTGGTTCAGTTATATCTTTTGCCTGTTTTAAATTAAGTAGTTTCTTTTCCAGTCGTAGTCTTTTTATGTAGGTTTTTATTTTTATGACCTGATGCATTCTACTCGACATTCGCTTCCTAAAGGAATGTAGAAAATACGAGGTATTTCCAAAATTTATCAATTTGAAAGTAGGAAAGTCTAATAGAGATTTATCCAAAATATTACATAAAGCCAAACTTAACTGGCTGAATATGGAAATTGGTTTTTATACAGGAAACTAAATAGACTAGAAACCGCAGCATACAAGCAACACATATGGTTAGCACGCACTACTAACAAAATAGAATGGGATTTATTCCTAATAAAAATGCATCAGGTCATAAAAACAAAAACCTACATAAAAAGACTACGACTGGAAAAGAAACTACTTAATTTAAAACAGGCGAAAGATATAACTGAACCACAGTCTAACCCATCCATATTGAACGAAACCTGGATTATCAACAAATCTTCGATAGAATTCACGGAAGAAGAAACAAAACTGTCACAAAAAGGTTTAAAACACAGCATTTATGAAGAAAAATTACCAGTAGAAGAGATCCTGAATGAAATATCTCAGCAATTAAGAGAGATAGAGCCGAAATCTCTTCGGTACAAGAGTCAGGACGCCGAGTACAATCTGTTCCACCCTTCAGAGTTTAAAAATTCAACAAATGCCCGGCTAGCAAATTTGTCGGTTTTTTCGAAATATCTCGGCAATTAAGAGAGATAGAGCCGAAATCTCTTCGGTACAAGACTCAGGACGCCGAGTACAATCTGTTCCACCCTTCAGAGTTTAAAAATTCAACAAATGCCCGGCTAGCAAATTTGTCGATTTTTTCGAAATATCTCGGCTATTAAGAGAGATAGAGCCGAAATCTCTTCGGTACAAGACTCAGGACGCCGAGTACAATCTGTTCCACCCTTCAGAGTTTAAAAATTCAACAAATGCCCGGCTAGCAAATTTGTCGATTTTTTCGAAATATCTCGGCAATTAAGAGAGATAGAGCCGAAATCTCTTCGGTACAAGACTCAGGACGCCGAGTACAATCTGTTCCACCCTTCATAGTTTAAAAATTCAACAAATGCTCGGCTAGCAAATTTGTCGGTTTTTTCGAAATATCTCGGCAATTAAGAGAGATAGAGCCGAAATCTCTTCGGTACAAGACTCAGGACGCCGAGTACAATCTGTTCCACCCTTCAGCGTTTAAAAATTCAACAAATGCCCGGCTAGCAAATTTGTCGGTTTTTTCGAAATATCTCGGCAATTAAGAGAGATAGAGCCGAAATCTCTTCGGTACAAGACTCAGGACGCCGAGTACAATCTGTTCCACCCTTCAGCGTTTAAAAATTCAACAAATGCCCGGCTAGCAAATTTGTCGGTTTTTTCGAAATATCTCGGCAATTAAGAGAGATAGAGCCGAAATCTCTTCGGTACAAGACTCAGGACGCCGAGTACAATCTGTTCCACCCTTCAGAGTTTAAAAATTCAACAAATGCCCGGCTAGCAAATTTGTCGATTTTTTCGAAATATCTCGGCAATTAAGAGAGATAGAGCCGAAATCTCTTCGGTACAAGACTCAGGACGCCGAGTACAATCTGTTCCACCCTTCAGAGTTTAAAAATTCAACAAATGCCCGGCTAGCAAATTTGTCGGTTTTTTCGAAATATCTCGGCAATTAAGAGAGATAGAGCCGAAATCTCTTCGGTACAAGACTCAGGACGCCGAGTACAATCTGTTCCACCCATCATAGTTTAAAAATTCAACAAATGCCCGGCTAGCAAATTTGTCGGTTTTTTTTCGAAATATCTCGGCAATTAAGAGAGATAGAGCCGAAATCTCTTCGGTACAAGACTCAGGACGCCGAGTACAATCTGTTCCACCCTTCAGAGTTTAAAAATTCAACAAATGCCCGGCTAGCAAATTTGTCGATTTTTTTCGAAATATCTCGGCAATTAAGAGAGATAGAGCCGAAATCTCTTCGGTACAAGACTCAGGACGCCGAGTACAATCTGTTCCACCCTTCAGAGTTTAAAAATTCAACAAATGCCCGGCTAGCAAATTTGTCGATTTTTTCGAAATATCTCGGCAATTAAGAGAGATAGAGCCGAAATCTCTTCGGTACAAGACTCAGGACGCCGAGTACAATCTGTTCCACCCTTCAGAGTTTAAAAATTCAACAAATGCCCGGCTAGCAAATTTGTCGGTTTTTTCGAAATATCTCGGCAATTAAGAGAGATAGAGCCGACATCTCTTCGGTACAAGACTCAGGACGCCGAGTACAATCTGTTCCACCCATCATAGTTTAAAAATTCAACAAATGCCCGGCTAGCAAATTTGTCGGTTTTTTCGAAATATCTCGGCAATTAAGAGAGATAGAGCCGAAATCTCTTCGGTACAAGACTCAGGACGCCGAGTACAATCTGTTCCACCCTTCAGAGTTTAAAAATTCAACAAATGCCCGGCTAGCAAATTTTTCGGTTTTTTCGAAATATCTCGGCAATTAAGAGATAGAGCCGAAATCTCTTCGGTACAAGACTCAGGACGCCGAGTACAATCTGTTCCACCCTTCATAGTTTAAAAATTCAACAAATGCCCGGCTAGCAAATTTGTCGGTTTTTTCGAAATATCTCGGCAATTAAGAGAGATAGAGCCGAAATCTCTTCGGTACAAGACTCAGGACGCCGAGTACAATCTGTTCCACCCTTCAGAGTTTAAAAATTCAACAAATGCCCGGCTAGCAAATTTGTCGGTTTTTTCGAAATATCTCGGCAATTAAGAGAGATAGAGCCGAAATCTCTTCGGTACAAGACTCAGGACGCCGAGTACAATCTGTTCCACCTTCATAGTTTAAAAATTCAACAAATGCCCGGCTAGCAAATTTTTCGGTTTTTTCGCAATATCTCGGCAATTAAGAGAGATAGAGCCGAAATCTCTTCGGTACAAGACTCAAGACGCCGAGTACAACCTGTTCCACCCTTCAGAGTTTAAAAATTCAACAAATGCCCGGCTAGAAAATTTGTCGGTTTTTTCGAAATATCTCGGCAATTAAGAGAGATAGAGCCGAAATCTCTTCGGTACAAGACTCAAGACGCCGAGTACAATCTGTTCCACCCTTCAGAGTTAAAAAATTCAACAAATGCCCGGCTAGAAAATTTGTCGGTTTTTTCGAAATATCTCGGCAATTAAGAGAGATAGAGCCGAAATCTCTTCGGTACAAGACTCAGGACGCCGAGTACAATCTGTTCCACCCTTCAGAGTTTAAAAATTCAACAAATGCCCGGCTAGCAAATTTTTCGGTTTTTTCGCAATATCTCGGCAATTAAGAGAGATAGAGCCGAAATCTCTTCGGTACAAGACTCAAGACGCCGAGTACAATCTGTTCCACCCTTCAGAGTTTAAAAATTCAACAAATGCCCGGCTAGCAAATTTGTCGGTTTTTTTCGAAATATCTCGGCAATTAAGAGAGATAGAGCCGAAATCTCTTCGGTACAAGACTCAGGACGCCGAGTACAATCTGTTCCACCCTTCAGAGTTTAAAAATTCAACAAATGCCCGGCTAGCAAATTTTCGGTTTTTTCGAAATATCTCGGCAATTAAGAGAGATAGAGCCGAAATCTCTTCGGTACAAGACTCAGGACGCCGAGTACAATCTGTTCCACCCTTCAGAGTTTAAAAATTCAACAAATGCCCGGCTAGCAAATTTTTCGGTTTTTTCGAAATATCTCGGCAATTAAGAGAGATAGAGCCGAAATCTCTTCGGTACAAGACTCAGGACGCCGAGTACAATCTGTTCCACCCTTCAGAGTTTAAAAATTCAACAAATGCCCGGCTAGCAAATTTTTCGGTTTTTTCGCAATATCTCGGCAATTAAGAGATAGAGCCGAAATCTCTTCGGTACAAGACTCAGGACGCCGAGTACAATCTGTTCCACCCTTCAGAGTTTAAAAATTCAACAAATGCCCGGCTAGCAAATTTGTCGGTTTTTTCGAAATATCTCGGCAATTAAGAGATAGAGCCGAAATCTCTTCGGTACAAGACTCAGGACGCCGAGTACAATCTGTTCCACCCTTCAGAGTTTAAAAATTCAACAAATGCCCGGCTAGCAAATTTGTCGGTTTTTTCGAAATATCTCGGCAATTAAGAGAGATAGAGCCGAAATCTCTTCGGTACAAGACTCAGGACGCCGAGTACAATCTGTTCCACCCTTCAGAGTTTAAAAATTCAACAAATGCCCGGCTAGCAAATTTTTCGGTTTTTTCGAAATATCTCGGCAATTAAAGAGATAGAGCCGAAATCTCTTCGGTACAAGACTCAGGACGCCGAGTACAATCTGTTCCACCCTTCAGAGTTTAAAAAATTCAACAAATGCCCGGCTAGCAAATTTGTCGGTTTTTTCGAAATATCTCGGCAATTAAGAGAGATAGAGCCGAAATCTCTTCGGTACAAGACTCAGGACGCCGAGTACAATCTGTTCCACCCTTCAGAGTTTAAAAATTCAACAAATGCCCGGCTAGCAAATTTGTCGGTTTTTTCGCAATATCTCGGCAATTAAGAGAGATAGAGCCGAAATCTCTTCGGTACAAGACTCAGGACGCCGAGTACAATCTGTTCCACCCTTCATAGTTTAAAAATTCAACAAATGCCCGGCTAGCAAATTTTTCGGTTTTTTCGAAATATCTCGGCAATTAAGAGAGATAGAGCCGAAATCTCTTCGGTACAAGACTCAGGACGCCGAGTACAACCTGTTTCACCCTTCAGAGTTTAAAAATTCAACAAATGCCCGGCTAGCAAATTTGTCGGTTTTTTCGCAATATCTCGGCAATTAAGAGAGATAGAGCCGAAATCTCTTCGGTACAAGACTCAGGACGCCGAGTACAATCTGTTCCACCCTTCAGAGTTTAAAAATTCAACAAATGCCCGGCTAGCAAATTTGTCGGTTTTTCGGAAATATCTCGGCAATTAAGAGAGATAGAGCCGAAATCTCTTCGGTACAAGACTCAGGACGCCGAGTACAATCTGTTCCACCCTTCATAGTTTAAAAATTCAACAAATGCCCGGCTAGCAAATTTTTCGGTTTTTTCTGAAATATCTCGGCAATTAAGAGATAGAGCCGAAATCTCTTCAGTACAAGACTCAGACGCCGAGTACAATCTGTTCCACCCTTCAGAGTTTAAAAATTCAAATGCCCGGCTAGCAAATTTTTCGGTTTTTTCGAAATATCTCGGCAATTAAGAATAGAGCCGAAATTTCTTCGGTACAAGACTCAGGACGCCGAGTACAATCTGTTCCGCCCTTCAGAGTTTTTAAAAATTCAACAAATGCCCGGCTAGCAAATTTGTCGGTTTTTCGAAATATCTCGGCAATTAAGAGAGATAGAGCCGAAATCTCTTCGGTACAAGACTCAGGACGCCGAGTACAATCTGTTTCACCCTTCAGAGTTTAAAAATTCAACAAATGCCCGGCTAGCAAATTTTTCGGTTTTTCGAAATATCTCGGCAATTAAGAGAGATAGAGCCGAAATTTCGGTACAAGACTCAGGACGCCGAGTACAATCTGTTCCACCCTTCAGAGTTTAAAAATTCAACAAATGCCCGGCTAGCAAATTTGTCGGTTTTTTCGAAATATCTCGGCAATTAAAGAGATAGAGCCGAAATCTCTTCGGTACAAGACTCAGGACGCCGAGTACAATCTGTTCCACCCTTCAGAGTTTTAAAAATTCAACAAATGCCCGGCTAGCAAATTTTTCGGTTTTTTCGCAATATCTCGGCAATTAAGAGAGACAGAGCCGAAATCTCTTCGGTACAAGACTCAGGATGCCGAGTACAATCTGTTCCACCCTTCAGAGTTTAAAAATTCAACAAATGCCCGGCTAGCAAATTTGTCGGTTTTTTCTGAAATATCTCGGCAATTAAGAGAGATAGAGCCGAAATCTCTTCGGTACAAGACTCAGGACGCCGAGTACAATCTGTTCCACCCTTCAGAGTTTAAAACTTCAACAAATGCCCGGCTAGCAAATTTGTCGGTTTTTTCGAAATATCTCGGCAATTAAGAGAGATAGAGCCGAAATCTCTTCGGTACAAGACTCAGGACGCCGAGTACAATCTGTTCCACCCTTCAGAGTTTAAAAATTCAACAAATGCCCGGCTAGCAAATTTTTCGGTTTTTTCGAAATATCTCGGCAATTAAGAGAGATAGAGCCGAAATCTCTTCGGTACAAGACTCAGGACGCCGAGTACAGTCTGTTCCACCTTCCCAGAGTTTAAAAAATTCAACAAATGCCCGGCTAGCAAATTTTTCGGTTTTTTCGCAATATCTCGGCAATTAAGAGAGATAGCCGAAATCTCTTCGGTACAAGACTCAGGACGCCGAGTACAATCTGTTCCACCCTTCAGAGTTTAAAAATTCAACAAATGCCCGGCTAGCAAATTTGTCGGTTTTCGAAATATCTCGGCAATTAAGAGAGATAGAGCCGAAATCTCTTCGGTACAAGACTCAGGACGCCGAGTACAATCTGTTCCACCCTTCAGAGTTTAAAAAATTCAACAAATGCCCGGCTAGCAAATTTTCGGTTTTTTCGCAATATCTCGGCAATTAAGAGATAGAGCCGAAATCTCTTCGGTACAAGACTCCAGGACGCCGAGTACAATCTGTTCCACCCTTCAGAGTTTAAAAATTCAACAAATGCCCGGCTAGCAAATTTTTCGGTTTTTTGAAATATCTCGGCAATTAAAGAGATAGAGCCGAAATCTCTTCGGTACAAGACTCAGGACGCCGAGTACAATTCTGTTTCACCCTTCAGAGTTTAAAAATTCAACAAATGCCCGGCTAGCAAATTTTTCGGTTTTTTCGCAATATCTCGGCAATTAAGAGAGATAGAGCCAGAAATCTCTTCAGTACAAGACTCAGGACGCCGAGTACAATCTGTTCCACCTTCAGAGTTTAAAATTCAACAAATGCCCGGCTAGCAAATTTGTCGGTTTTTTCGAAATATCTCGGCAATTAAGAAGATAGAGCCGAAATCTCTTCGGTACAAGACTCAGGACGCCGAGTACAATCTGTTCCACCCTTCCAGAGTTTAAAAATTCAACAAATGCCCGGCTAGCAAATTTTTCGGTTTTTTCGAAATATCTCGGCAATTAAAGAGATAGAGCCGAAATCTCTTCGGTACAAGACTCAGGACGCCGAGTACAATCTGTTCCACCCTTCAGAGTTTAAAAATTCAACAAATGCCCGGCTAGCAAATTTTTCGGTTTTTTCTGAAATATCTCGGCAATTAAGAGAGATAGAGCCGAAATTTCTTCGGTACAAGACTCAGGACGCCGAGTACAATCTGTTCCACCCTTCAGAGTTTAAAAATTCAACAAATGCCCGGCTAGCAAATTTGTCGGTTTTTTCGAAATATCTCGGCAATTAAGAGAGATAGAGCCGAAATCTCTTCGGTACAAGACTCCAGGACGCCGAGTACAATCTGTTTCACCCTTCAGAGTTTAAAAATTCAACAAATGCCCGGCTAGCAAATTTGTCGGTTTTTTCGAAATATCTCGGCAATTAAGAGAGATAGAGCCGAAATCTCTTCGGTACAAGACTCAGGACGCCGAGTACAATCTGTTCCACCCTTCAGAGTTTAAAAATTCAACAAATGCCCGGCTAGCAAATTTGTCGGTTTTTTCGAAATATCTCGGCAATTAAGAGAGATAGAGCCGAAATCTCTTCGGTACAAGACTCAGGACGCCGAGTACAATCTGTTCCACCCTTCAGAGTTTAAAAATTCAACAAATGCCCGGCTAGCAAATTTGTCGGTTTTTTCGAAATATCTCGGCAATTAAGAGAGATAGAGCCGAAATCTCTTCGGTACAAGACTCAGGACGCCGAGTACAATCTGTTCCACCCTTCAGAGTTTAAAAATTCAACAAATGCCCGGCTAGCAAATTTGTCGGTTTTTTCGAAATATCTCGGCAATTAAGAGAGATAGAGCCGAAATCTCTTCGGTACAAGACTCAGGACGCCGAGTACAATCTGTTCCACCCTTCAGAGTTTAAAAATTCAACAAATGCCCGGCTAGCAAATTTGTCGGTTTTTTCGAAATATCTCGGCAATTAAGAGAGATAGAGCCGAAATCTCTTCGGTACAAGACTCAGGACGCCGAGTACAATCTGTTCCACCCTTCAGAGTTTAAAAATTCAACAAATGCCCGGCTAGCAAATTTGTCGGTTTTTTCGAAATATCTCGGCAATTAAGAGAGATAGAGCCGAAATCTCTTCGGTACAAGACTCAGGACGCCGAGTACAATCTGTTCCACCCTTCAGAGTTTAAAAATTCAACAAATGCCCGGCTAGCAAATTTGTCGGTTTTTTCGAAATATCTCGGCAATTAAGAGAGATAGAGCCGAAATCTCTTCGGTACAAGACTCAGGACGCCGAGTACAATCTGTTCCACCCTTCAGAGTTTAAAAATTCAACAAATGCCCGGCTAGCAAATTTGTCGGTTTTTTCGAAATATCTCGGCAATTAAGAGAGATAGAGCCGAAATCTCTTCGGTACAAGACTCAGGACGCCGAGTACAATCTGTTCCACCCTTCAGAGTTTAAAAATTCAACAAATGCCCGGCTAGCAAATTTGTCGGTTTTTTCGAAATATCTCGGCAATTAAGAGAGATAGAGCCGAAATCTCTTCGGTACAAGACTCAGGACGCCGAGTACAATCTGTTCCACCCTTCAGAGTTTAAAAATTCAACAAATGCCCGGCTAGCAAATTTGTCGGTTTTTTCGAAATATCTCGGCAATTAAGAGAGATAGAGCCGAAATCTCTTCGGTACAAGACTCAGGACGCCGAGTACAATCTGTTCCACCCTTCAGAGTTTAAAAATTCAACAAATGCCCGGCTAGCAAATTTGTCGGTTTTTTCGAAATATCTCGGCAATTAAGAGAGATAGAGCCGAAATCTCTTCGGTACAAGACTCAGGACGCCGAGTACAATCTGTTCCACCCTTCAGAGTTTAAAAATTCAACAAATGCCCGGCTAGCAAATTTGTCGGTTTTTTCGAAATATCTCGGCAATTAAGAGAGATAGAGCCGAAATCTCTTCGGTACAAGACTCAGGACGCCGAGTACAATCTGTTCCACCCTTCAGAGTTTGTCGGTTTTTTCGAAAAATTAAGAGAGATAGAGCAACAAATGCCCGGCTAGAGTTTAAAAATTCAAATTTGTCGGTTTTTTCGAAATATCTCGGCAATTAAGAGAGATAGAGCCGAAATCTCTTCGGTACAAGACTCAGGACGCCGAGTACAATCTGTTCCACC